>AFRA01000286.1:0-35123 GCA_000223055.1 Claviceps fusiformis PRL 1980
TATAAAAAAGTAAAGTATAATAAAGTATTAATTATTTTTTTTTAAATTTTTTTAATTTTTTTTTACTTTTTTTTTAATTCTTTTTTTAAATTTTTTAATTTTATATAAAATAAAAAAAAAGAAAAAAAGTATAAAAAAATAATATATAAAGAAGTAAAGTATAATAAATTATTAATAATTTTTTTTTTAATTTTTTTTAAAATTTTAAAAATAATAAATAAAGGTAAAAATACTATTATAAATAATAATATAATAATTAATTATAAATTAATTTTTAAGTTAAGTATATATACTTAGTATAATTTTTATATAAAAAGGGTATATATATATAACTATATATATAATTATATATATATAGCTTTAATTAATTAATAATTAATTATTAATTAATTAAAGCTTACCTAAGAGTTAATTATATACTCTATGTAAAACAGGTGGAGCAACTCTTAGGTGAACTAGTCGAACAACCCTCATGTTATCTGTAGCCTCATCATATGATGGTGTCTGGTCTGGTCGATTCAGATGGCTCGATGAGACTTCTGCAGCCCTGGGCCAGTGACAGTGACTTGAGTTGACCAGACAAGAGCCAGATCAAGAAGCAGATACGCAAGTACCCAGTAAGTACCTACCTAGGTATGCTCTGGCCAGTGAGCAGTGGGCACACACGCCAGACGGCGCCTCTGCAGAGCACCTGAGTTTTTAGTGAGCCGCAGTGAGACAGCGATACGATGGGGGTTCGCCAGCCAGACCACACAGAACCCAGTGGGCCCCACATGCACCCACCAGGATCAAACTGCAAATCGACCAGGTCATCACTTGCTAGCAGCGAGCACAGCCTGGCTCTTAGAGTGCTACTACCTACCAGACTGGTCTGGCTGTACGCTTTCAAGTACACACCTATCAAAATGGGTAGTATTTCAGATAGATAGGTACCCAAGCTTTTATAAGTACAGCACCTGCTTCAGAAGCCCCGCTTCTCGCTGGCCAGGACTGGACGTGCAAGCGGATGACCGACCAGCTATTTACCATTGTCTCCTGTGCTAGGGCGCTGGTGTTGGCCCCGGGAAAATTATCTCCAGCCTTGCTTGGTGAGAGCTGTGAAAACTACACCTTCTCCGACCGCGGTTCATCATCCCCTTTGTCGCCATTATCCTCTTGATACCCATTCCATCATCCCACGAACCAAGCTCACTCTCTTTCCCACCTTTTGACATCAGCGGTCGTCCCTTTGAGCATTTAGATCGTCCAACTGGGAGCGCCTTTAACCAAGATAGAATGGCTGCTGTGAGTTGCTGGCCCCGAAACAACCTGTTTGCTCCTTCCCCCCCGGCGCACTGCCATTCGTTGCGCCTGTCTCGAGCTGGCAGCTGGCAGCTGGCAGAAGCTGGGAAGCAGTTTCAATCGCGACTCCTTTCGATCTGGCCCAGATCACCAGACCACTTCCATCTTCTGTCGCCCTCACTCCCGTCCCTCTCCCCCAAAGTCCTCATCTCCCCTTTCCCAAGTGCTCCAACCCCAGATTGGATCCCAGCTGCGCATCGCCAAAAATATCACCACTAGCCCCATCATTACACATTCCACCATGGACGCTCGCTCTGCAAATGAAAGAGGCCGTCTGTTGTGGTTGGAAGCGACTTCTTCTCGAACATGTACTAATGAGTCCCAGTCACGACCTTATAATAACCAAGGTTATCTGCAAAACGGTGGCACGGCTCTACCACCAGGCGCCGCACCACTTCTACCGAATCAAGGACGGATTATTCAGACTGGGCCTATCCGAGTTTTATGCATCGCAGACGTCCGAGGTACGATGTTCCGCTAGAGCTGATGCGGGAAACAAGGAGACCATTACAGAACACTGATGTTTTGATGCCGACAGGAAACCTACGATCGTTGAATGACCTTGCCAAGCAAGCTCGCGCGGATCACATTATCCACACTGGCGATTTCGGTTTCTACGATGACACATCGCTCGATCGAATCGCGGAGAAGACCCTTAAACATGTTGCTCAATATTCTCCACTAATTTCCGACCCCGTCAAGAAAGCTATTCAACAGGGAGGTAACGGACCTGTCAAGACTCGATTTCCAGCTAGCGACCTTCCGCTTTCTGAGCTTCCTCAGTTGCTCAGCGGTGAAGTGAAACTGGATGTCCCCGTCTACACTGTCTGGGGAGCTTGCGAAGATGTCCGTGTTTTGGAAAAGTTTCGTTCCTCCGAGTACAGAGTGCCAAACTTGCACATCATCGATGAAGCTCGCTCGCTGCTGCTCGAAATTGGCGGTGTCAAGCTCAGACTATTGGGTCTTGGCGGTGCAGTGGTGATGCACAAACTGTTTGACAATGGTGAGGGCCGCACTACCATCGCTGGAGGTCAGGGAACCATGTGGACAACTCTGCTACAGATGGGAGAACTGGTCGACACTGCACACCGTGTCTACGATCCCACCGAAACACGCCTTTTCATCACACACGCTTCTCCTGCCAGAGAAGGTATTCTCAACCAGCTTTCTGTTGCTTTAAAAGCCGACTTCTCTATTTCCGCCGGACTTCATTTCCGTTATGGCAGTTCCTACAATGAATTTAGCGTGAATCCCACCTTGGATCACTACCGCGGCAAGCTGGCCGCCTCCAAGGCTTCCTTTAATGATGTCTGGGAGACTGTCAAAGGAGAGGTTGAGCCAGCCATAGCGCAAAACGAAGCCCAGCAGAATCTCCTCAAAAATGCCTTGCAAATCGTCGAGAAGATGCCTACGACGGCCGCTGGAGGTAATCCTTTCGGTGGTCCGGTCGCCGGCCAAGCTGCCTTGGGCCAGGTGGACGAGAGTGCCTTTAAGAATATGTGGAACTTTAATCTCGCAGACGCGGCCTTTGGCTATCTGGTCTTGGAGATCCAGGATGGCCGTATTGGCACCGAGATGCGTGCTCAGGGTTTCAACTTCTCCCACCGTGGCTCCAAACAGCAGCCAGGCTCCACACCTACTGCCATTGCTAGCGCCGCTCCTCCACCTGTTTCCAGTGGCCCTGCGTCGGGTACTCCAGTTCCTTCGGGCGCGTCCACACAGGCGCCAGCAGCGCCTGCTAACAGGCAGCCGCCCTCAACTCAGCAAACTAAAGGCGCCAGTAGTACTGCCTCGGCAGCTGGCTCCGTCAAGCCGGCCACGCCTCAGCCTGGACAGACGCCCAAGTCTGCCTCCAATACGAAGGAAACCGAGAAGACGGGGGCGGCTCCTAACGGTTCTGCAAATGGCCCGGAGCCTGCTTCCTCCCCGGCGCTCAAGACTGCTGCTTCTGACATTATTGGCCTCTTCATTATGAATGTGAGCAGTGAGGAGCAGTGCCGTGATTTGTTCAACGACGCGGACAAGAGCAAGATTGTCAAGGTTGAGAAATGGGGCAATCAAAACAAGGTTGTCCAGTTCAAGACTGTCGAAGATCGGGACGCTGCCATGTCGCGAATACCCGAAGAGAACAAGACACGCACCCAGGAAGACCGAAGCAGGCCTCTAGTCAAGGTTTTCCAACATCGTGAAGGAAAGACTTTCAGCAACCGTGGAGGGGCAGGCACCTGGGGAGGCAACACACGAGGCGGTGCCGCTGGCAGCGGCTATCGAAGTGCGGGAGGGACGAGCGATTCTGAGACGAACAGACGCGGCGGCAGGGGCGGACGCGGCGGACGCGGGGGTGATCGTGGACGAGGCGGCCGTGGTCGTGGCGGCATCAAGGGAGAAACCGGTACCTCATCTCCTGCAGCGACTCCATCGACGCCAGCTGAATGAGAGCTCCTTCACGCCTAGTTGTCTTAGCTCGTCTCGTCACACTTCAAGTCATTTATGCTTGGCTTTCACTACAGCACTTGTGGCAATCAAGGCCATGGATGGGTCTTGAGCTGATTGCGCGGGTATATCTTCTGGTCACAATTTTTGTTTTTACTATGGTTTTGTAACACTCTGGAGCAGGGTAGGGGATTCAAGGGAGAAGGGGAGAAAATAGGTACCGCCGCGTTTATTCAGGGTTATGGTTGAGGCAGCTTTTACTGTGTAAGTGTACTTAATGAGAGAGATTAAGCAAAGCCCGGAAGCCGATTTTCACCATGAAATCGGCCCGCTTTACTAGGCTTTTCGTTATTTGTAATTCATTTTGTTCGGAGTATATCTATCCAGTTTCTTTGAAGGGGAATATTGGTTGAAAGTAAAATTTGGCCAAAGCCCAGGGCGTAGACGTGAATAAGCTGCCAAAGAAAGAAAATAAAAAACAAGATGGATTTCTCTGGAGACAGAACAGAAAGCAGGGTGCGCGGGTTCAGTATCTACAAAGAACATGAACAAAGAAGGGATAGCAACAGCCTACCACGTTCTTGAGTTGATGTTTTGGTCTTTTCCCTGACTCGCCTTTCCGATGCGATGTGTAATACATTAATCTACAATTTGGGAGCCCCCAAAACGCACGTCTTGTTCGTAAACGACCACTGACTATATGGGGAGAAAAACAAGAGACAGGATAAAAAAAAGAAAGAAGAAAAAGAAGAATTTTCTTATCATGTTTCCTCTCATAGTGGCTTAATGCCCTTATGGATGGCAGCAATTCCACCGGTGAGATCCTCATATCCATCGCCCGATACCGCGAAGCCGGCATCGACAATCATGTCCCGGAAGGCTTCCTGGCTGGGGAACCGGTCGATGCTCTCTACCAAGTACTGGTAACTGTCCCTGTCGGCAGCGACTAACTGACCAATCAGGGGGATGGCGCTGAAGGACCATTGCTTGTAGACTGCATTCAGGAGGGGATACTTGTCCACTTTTGAGAATTCCAGACAGGCAAAGATGCCGCCGGGCTTCAAGACGCGATGGGCCTCTTTGAGCGCGGCGGGGATGTTGGAGAAGTTCCGGATGCCAAAGGAGACGGTGTAGAGGTCGAGGGAGTTGTCTTTGATGGAGGGGGGGAGGACCTCGGCGTTGGCCTCGAGGAAGGATAGTGAGGCTTGGTAGGGAGCTGGGAGGGCGAGAGAGCGCTGTTTCCCGACGGCGAGCATGTCTGGGTTGATGTCGGAGATGGTGATGTGAATATTGGGATTGGCGTTATGGATATTGGCGTGGTGGAGGATGCGGAAGGCGATGTCGCCGGTGCCGCCGGCGACGTCGAGAATCTGCTGGGGTTGGCCCAGAGGCGTTGTTGCTCCGGGGTTGAGAGAGGAGACGAAGTGGTCCCTGTTGGAGTGTTAGAAGAAGAAGAGGACATAAAATGAAGAAAACATGACGGCCGCCTGGTTTTCTTTTTTCTTTTTTGTTCTTTTTTCTTTTCTTTTTCTCGTTGTGTCTCCATACAAGGCCAAAACCTGGGCAATCACACAACGTACTTCCAGAGTCTGTGTATGCCAAGAGACATGAAGTCGTTCATCTTATCGTATGATTCGGCAACGCTTGAAAAGACTCCCGCCACACGTTTTTGCTTCTCGCTCTCCGTGACGGTCTCGTAGCCAAAATGTGTTTCGCGATCGGCCGTTGGCGTCCGCTGCGACGTCTGCCGGTCCAGGGGGCTTGCACTGAAGGGACGGATCGTGTTTGCACGATGCAGACATCTTGATGGCTGGAAGGACTTTGCGGTGCAGCTCCGTAGAGCTCTGCGGGCTACCATGTTGGGCAGAGACGCGGAATTGGCCTTTTCTGTTGGATTTCGTGCGGCAGCGAGAGGGATAGTTGGACGAGTATGCGATTCTGCGTCGGCTGGGTTGGTCGTCGGTCGGTCGGTCGGTCGGTCGGTCGGTCGGTCGCAATGTTGGTCGCAATTTTGGCGCTGGGTGAGTTTCTGTTCGGGAGCCACAATTGCTGGCCATGCATGGGGAGAGAGTGTGGCGTAGAGGGGCCGATTTTGCTTTTTGGCCGAAAATGGCAATGCTGATTTACCAGGTAATACAAAAAAAAGAGGAAGCTTCTTGTTTTTTTTTTTTCCTTCTTCCTCTTGTTTTATTTTCATTGGACAGAAAGGAAAGAGTGCCGGTCTGGACGCAAAGCAGGAGCTTTTGAATTCACCCCCCCTTCTCAAGCAGAGTCTGACGACTCCGTGTTTTCCACAGGATTTGCTTCTCGGGCCCGGACAAGCTTGCGCCGGTAACGAAAAAGTTCCTGAACGTACTCGTCAACTTTGGCTTTGACGAACCAGTAGACGATTCCGCACAATGCAAAAATTCCAAGGAGAAGAAGAGCTAAGCTTCCCCCTGGAGATACCATGGCTGACTGCCTCCCTGGGTTGGCGTTTGACCTGCGGCTGGAGGTAAAATGCCAGAGCGGATGCAGGGTGAATGGAGGCGCAAGGCGGGAAAGCTTGTGAGCGCTTGAGCTGGAGATGGTGGGAGAGGCAATCGAGTTTGAAATACACGCACGTCACAATACTGCTTCTACCAGAGTATTTCGAAGAAGGAAGAAGAAAGAAAAAAAAAAAAACAAAAAACAAACAAAAAACAAACAAACGTGAGCACCGCTACCATCCCGTGTAACCGGCAGTGCCCAGAAAACTGCCAGCTGCTGCCGGCTGACAATGAGTCTGGTCGACGAGGCGCCGTTCGCCATCTGGTTAATATGCCCCGAGATTCCACGCCTGAGGGCGACATGACCCTGAATCACCGAGCATGCAGCATCACGTCTTTTGTTGTCGTCGATGCTTTGTCCGGGAATGGGTTACCGTTGCCCATTCATTGCCGGGGCTCGGTTTAAGCAGCCAAGCTAGTCTCCGTTCACGGCCGACCGCGGCTTCTGTCGGCTCAGAGCATCGTCACTGGTCACTGGTCAGTGGTCAGCCACGGAAGCAACAACGCCATCAGACAATGATTCTTCATTCTGTTCCAATCAACTCTCGGGCAACTTCATCTCTTGCTGTTTCTTCTGTTGAGTTTGTTTGAACCAATTTCGACGCATTCTGTGCGGACCAAGCTGCCATGAAGTCGCGTGTCCTGCGAATCCTCCCGCTGCGAAGCATGCGAAGGGCAACCACCACTTCCATCACAAAGACCTCGTGCGTGACGGCTTCCATACGCGCGGCCAGTAGTGTTTCTCAGCGACCCGATTCGGACCACGTCTCCTTTCCGGGCGCCCTGAAAAGTGCCTTTGTCAGCTCCCTTAGCTTTGAGCACCCCGAATCACACCATGCGCTGCCGACGTACCGGGTCGTCGACCAGCACGGCGTCGTGGTCGACCAGTCGTTTACCCCCGATATATCGGACGAGGCCGTCGTGAAGCTGTACAGAGATATGCTATATATTTCCATCATGGACTTGATCATGTTTGATGCC
This sequence comes from Claviceps fusiformis PRL 1980, assembly GCA_000223055.1. NCBI lineage: Eukaryota > Fungi > Ascomycota > Sordariomycetes > Hypocreales > Clavicipitaceae > Claviceps > Claviceps fusiformis. Next base: position 7,284 of record AFRA01000286.1, read on the forward strand.
CAACGACAGGGTCGTCTGAGTTTCTACATGGTGAGCGCTGGTGAGGAAGCGGTTAGTGTGGGAAGCTCGAGTGTGTTGGAACCCGAGGACCCCGTATACTGCCAGTACAGAGAGCAAGGCTTCTTCAAGGAGAGAGGCATGACGACCAAGGAGTTCATGTCGCAGTTGTTTGCCAACAAGAATGACCCTGGGAAGGGAAGGAATATGCCTGTTCACTACGGCAGTAAAAGACTGAATATCGTGAGTCTATCCAAGCCAAGGTTTTGATTCTCGACAAGATCAAGATGTTTCGCCTGCGAACTTTGGCTCTTTCATGACAAATCAACTCACAAAGCCGGCTTCATGTATAGCATACCGTCTCGTCACCACTGGCAACACAGATTCCTCAAGCATCTGGCGCAGGATATGCGCTAAAAATACAGAAGCTGCAAGACCCCAACTCCAAAGCCAAAGTAGCCATATGCTTCTTTGGTGAAGGTGCAGCAAGCGAGGGTGACTTTCACGCTGCCATGAACATAGCTGCCACACGATCGTGTCCCGTCATTTTCATATGCCGCAACAACGGATACGCCATTTCCACGCCGACTTTGGATCAGTACCGCGGTGATGGAATTGCCAGCCGCGGCATAGGCTACGGTATTGACACCGTTCGCGTGGATGGCAATGATATCTGGGCTGTCCGCGAGGCCGTCAAGAAGGCCCGGGCCATGGCACTTCAAGATGGCGGCAAGCCCATCCTGATAGAGTGCATGACCTACCGCGTTTCGCATCACAGCACATCAGACGACTCGTTTGCATACCGCGCTCGTGTCGAAGTCGAGGACTGGAAGAGACGCGACAATCCCATCACGCGACTGAGAAAGTGGATGGAAGCCAGGGGCTGTTGGGACGAGGTCAAGGAGAAGGAGGCACGGGATAGCTTGCGAAAGGAGATCTTGAAGGGGTTTTCCGAGGCTGAGAAGGAGAAGAAACCCGCTCTGCGGACCATGTTTGAGGATATCTACGAGGAAATGACGCCTGACCTCAAGACGCAGATGTCGGAACTCTGTGAAATGTTGGACAAGTATCCGGATGAGTATGACTTTTCCGAGTTTGAGGGCGGCAAAGACTCCCTCAAGGCATAGAGAATTGTATTTTCCCATGACGGCTCTGAATATAGAAAAAGAGAACGATGCCAAAAAAAAAAAAAAAAAAAAAAAAGAACTGGCGTCCGAGTTGTGACATGGTGAGACACAGTTGCGTGACATGTTGGGTGTGACCAGTGACAGTAGTCGACAGTCAAAAGCATGGCAGTAGAGATTTGGGCGACTGTCTGGCCGACTAACAGAGAGTGCGAAATATGATGCAGGAACGAGAGAACAATACCAGTACATATCGGAGTCGGGTATCTCACGGTCCTGACTCCTGACTTCTCACCGGACATTTTCCCACTTGTCTCTTTCATTTTCGTGGCTGCATGTGGTCTGCTCCGGTTCCGCACATGCAGATGGCGGCGACAAATCAACCGCCACCGTCCACGGCAGCGCAAGCAACCGCACTAAGCCCGAACCGGCTTGGCCGGGTCCCAGCAAGCTTATCGGCTGCAGTGGCAGACAAGTTGATGCTTGGATGCTCCACGGGCCGACATGGAACTTCACGTCTTGTCATCCGTTGCCCGACCGCACATAGCACACACACATAGCACCAGACTTTGATGTATGTGCACATTTCCCGACTCTCTGCAACGACTCCGTAACCTGATCCTCCTCGACCTGCCCGAGCTGCTGCCGCTGCTACTGCCGCTGCTACTGCCACTGCTACTGCTGCTGCTTCTGACGCTATCGCTGCTCGCCCGCTGATGTTCGTCTCGTGCCTCGCATAGCCCAAGCGACGCTGAAGCAATCCGCTCAAAGGATTCCGTCTTGTCCTGCGTCCCAGCATCGACGATTCGACCCCATCGCCGCCGCCGACCAGCCCTTCGATCCCAACCAACCCCTCGGCCGAACCCAACACTCAAGCTCGACGACACCGCACATCGTTGACCCCTCTTGTGCCTCGTAACCAGCCGTCCGTCTTCCGTCTTCCGTCTTCTCATCCCTGGATTGATACAAGCGTGCCTTTCCCGTCTAGCCTCCTATCCCTTGCTCCGTCGTTGTATTCCAGCGAGCCTGCGCCTGCTTTCCTGATGGCGTAGTCCGGGCATGGCAGAACGAACATTGGCAGGTGACAACGAAGTGCGACTTGCCTCGTCGACATCGACACCGTATGGTGCTGCGACTACCTCCGCCTCTACTCCCCAAAGGTAAGGAAAAACCAACTCATTGCCGTTTTATTACCTTTTTTTTTTTTTCCCTGTCCTTTTACTCTGTCCCCTTCCCCTACAACATCTCGTCTTGCTGCTGTGAGCCCACATCGCTTGATGCCCCGACTTCCACTTCCATCCTCCGGAGACGTCAGACCTCACAGAAGTTTTTACCCGCCACCACCACCCATCCGATTTTCACCCACAGTTTTCATAATTTCACTGCTTCTGCACCGATCCGTTCTCAGTCAAGATTTGCTGCTGCCCCTGCCGTGTCCTTCCCTAGTTGCACCCATGATTGCGAAGGCGACTGTTGGCTGAAGCCGCGGCGGGCGTCTGGACGTAATCCCTCCCTGGCTCATGATCAGCTCCGATTTCAGGATCAGACCTCTCTCTCTTCTTCTTCTTCTTTTTTTTTTAAAAAAAAAAATATCTTGCCTTCTGATATCCAGTCTCTCGGATTTCTTTCCTTCGCTTTGCACTCTTTCATTCTACTGTGCATTGTATTGCATTTCGTTCGTTGGACTTGGGGGTCGCACCTACCTGAAGCATAATCGACGGAGGGCTTGGTCTTATTTCTCGATAACCCGTCATATCTGCAAGCACCACTCCACTTGACGCCTGGGGACGGCCATTTCACATTTCACAGCGGCCTCTTCAATCGGGTCGAACAAATCGGGCGTTTTTCATCTTATGCATCAAATCATCCCACTATTGCTCGCAGCCGGGAGACGCCTCTGATTCTTCCGCTCTGTTTCCTTCACTCAACCGCCGTCTTTGTTTCGTGTCGACTCATACTTTATTTCCTTTCGCCACCATTTCGTCATTCTTTATCGCGCATCCTTCAGATGCCACGAGTTCTCGAAAGATTTATTAATTCATGTCTTCCAGAATAACCCGGTCCTCGGCACGCCAAGCTGCGAGCCAGGCAGCCCAGCCTGCTGGTTCTCTAGCTCATTCTTCACCCGGTGCAGCTCCGGCACCCGCACCAACGCCAACGCCAGCGCCAACTTCAACTGCCTCGGCCTCGCGGCTCGATCGAAAACGCAAACCCTCTACTACCTCTCCTCCCGGTCGAGCACCTCCCTCTCTTACAACTGCGCATCCCGGTAGTTCGAGTCGACGGTCCAAGAGACAGAAGATTCCCGAACAAACTCTCCCAACCCTCCCGAAAACTCGCCGCAAGGACAAAGCCCCTACTGACATGGACGGCAATGAGTATGTTTTAGTATTTTATTTGTCGCCAGTTCTCTTATTCCTTTTTCCTTTTTTTCTTTTTTCTATCTTTTCTTCTTTTAAAAGGTGGACATGCTCCGTTAAAGTGATCATTTCAACACGTTTATCATATGAAATCTCGCTTCGGCAGCTAATCTTAATCCTAAAGTTCCCCGACTTCTCCGCCTGACCCGCGGGAGGTCATTACCCAGCCCGCCAGCTCCAGCAGAAAATCTAGCCGCAGCAAAAAAACTGCAGCAGTATCCGCTTCTTCGATAACAAGAAGATCGAGGCGGCATGACGGCAGTGCCGTTGACCAGGATACTACCATGACGGGAACCCATGAAAACACTGAACCAGAGACAGCAGCTTCACCATCAGCTGAGGTCCCTACGGAAGACAACAGTGATCCTCGCGATGAAGATACACATGGAAATGACCCCGGCCGTCCCGATGATCAGGATACAGACCATGACCATGACCACGAACATGACGAAGACGAAGACGAAGACGACGAAGACGACGATGACGATGATGATCCATTTGGTGGCTTTGGGAGCGCTGGTGGAGCGGTTGCTGGGCTCTCTAGCACTCTCCGAGCTTTGACTGGCATGATGTCTGGTCTGACGGGCCGACTCCGCGAGCTTCTGAACAATTTGAGACAGGACGATCTCTCGGTCCAAGTAATAGCCCTGCAGGAACTATCCGAAATCCTCCTCGTTTCCAACGAGGACAACCTCTCGGGCCACTTTTCTCCCGACTCCTTTGTCAAAGAGCTCGTCGCTTTGATGAACAAGGAAGATAGCCCTGAGATCATGCTGCTGGCATGCAGATGTCTGGCCAATCTCATGGAAGCCTTACCAGCGAGCGTTGCCAATGTGGTGTACGGAAATGCCGTGCCAGTTCTTTGTCAAAAACTTCTCGAAATATCATTCATCGATCTCGCAGAACAGGCCCTGAGTACCCTAGAGAAGATATCTGCAGAATACCCTTCTAGCATTGTCAGAGAAGGCGGCCTGACTGCTTGTCTCTCTTACTTGGACTTTTTTGCTACCAGCACACAAAGGACCGCCGTGACCACAGCTGCCAACTGTTGTCGCAATATTCCTGACGATTCCTTTCCTGTCGTGAGAGATGTGATGCCTATTCTACTCAATGTCCTTAGTAGCAATGATCAACGGGTCGTGGAGCAGGCATCATTGTGTGTTTCGGGAATTGTCGAGAGCTTCAAATATCAGCCCGCCAAGCTTGAGGAGTTAGTCAGCGTTGATTTATTGCGAGCTGTCCTACGTCTCTTGGTTCCTGGAACCACAAATCTCATCGGATCAAGTATACACACGCAATTTCTCCGCGTCCTGGCCTTTACTGCCCGAGCAAGCCCGCGTCTCTCGGCCGAGCTTTTCAAGTTGAACGTTGTTGAAACATTATACCAGATGTTGACTGGAGTCTCTCCTCCAAGCGGTATGGAAGATGTGGCGTCCAAGTTGGACAGCGTTGTGGTAATGCAAGCCCTGATTCACCGACCAAGAGATCAAATCGTGGAGACTCTCAACGTCATTTGCGAGTTGCTTCCAAGCTTGCCACGCAACGCTCACCCAGCATATGGCGATTTCTTCGAGGTACAACTCACGCATGACCCAATGATCCCGTCGTCTGTGGCTGAAAGAAGTCGACGCAGTCCTAATGACAAGCGACTTGAGCTTCTGGAAGGTTGCAAGCATCAAGTTCGCCGCTTTGCTTTGATCGTTTTTCCGACATTGACCGACGCTTTTTCAAGCACCGTCAACTTGAGTGTGAGGCAAAAGGTGCTCACGGCACAGCTAAAGATGCTATCCAACCTCGACGAGGGGATTCTCACCGAGGCCCTGGTTCCTGTGCCTTACGCATCCTTCCTGGCATCTATTCTCTCGCAGCAGGACCATCCATCTCTCGTAATGCTTGGCTTGCAAGCTACTGAACTTCTCGTTAGCCGCCTTGAGTCAATTTATCGATACCAGCTGTATCGCGAAGGTGTCTTCCACGAGATAAACAAGCTGGCAATGAACGAAGACCCTCCCGATTTGAAAAAAGAGGATACTGGTGACGAAGACGAGGATGACGAAGGCGATGAGACCCACGGAGAAGACGACGAGGAAGGCGCCGGAGAGGGGGATGAAGAGGACCAGAAAGAGGAAGAGGGAGAAGAAGAAGAAGGAGGAGGAGGAGGAGGAGGAGAGGGGGTTGGAAACGATGAAGGAAAAGGAGCGAATAAATGTCACACTGACAACGAAAAGATGAAAAACACTGCTACGGGCCAGAACGGTGACCAGTTGCACGCATCATCTCTTGTCGCAATCGATGACGAAGGTGATGCTGGGAACGCTGGAGAAGAGGGCATCGGTGATGGCAATGCTTCCTCTAAAGACGGCGATGAAGTTGAAGATCGAGAAGAGGGAGAGGAAGAGGGAGAGGGAGAGGGAGAGGAAGAGGGAGAGGGAGAGGGAGAGGGAGAGGAAAATGGCCAAGACCGCGCACCAGACGGCGACATGTCGCCCGCCAGCTCTCATGGCTCTACCATGTCCGTTGATATGCCTCCTCACCGATACATCTCCTCCGACATGAAATCCATGAGGTCTCGCATTCGAGAGGTTGCAAAGAAGTTTCTCGAAACCCATGAACAAGGAGATCACGCCAAATCCATGAAAGCCAAAGCCAGTCTCATATTAAATGATTTGTCAAACCTTGCCACCGAACTCGAGGAGCATTATCTGAAACGCGCGGCAGCGTCTCTTGGCGGGGCCAAGAAGGACAAAGAGTTGCTCTCCAAGCTGGCCTCCTATTTCGATACCGATGTGCTGGAAAGTGTCACAAGCGCGGAGTTGTTGGCATCTGGACTGGTACAAACCTTACTGGATATATTTAGCAATCCTGACGAGCAACTCGCACGATCAGCCCAGTCCACCTTTCTAGAAGTCTTCATGGGTTACTCGGTCAAGTCGAAACCAAAGACAGCAACAGCCGACTCGCCTGCCACTCTCTTCAGCGTTTTAGTACACAAGATGCAAGATTTGCTCAGTAGGTCTGAGCATTTCGAGGTTCTCACAGTAAATCACAATAGCTTTGATGGCAACCGAAGTAGCCCCGCATCTATGCTTGGTAAACAAATCCGACTTCGTCTCGTGGCGGATGATGAATCCAACATTCCTCGTCCCTACAGAAACATCATGGTGTCTATACATGCCATCGCCACTTTCAAATCCTTGGATGATTACCTGCGACCTCGCATCAGTTTAGCAGAACGACCAGCAATTGGTCGCCGAGACGGTCTTTCCAGAGCTCTAGCCGCCGTCGCTGGCATGGGCGGCTTGCAGTTCAGCAGTGCTGCAGCGGCGGTCAACGGCCGACTTGCCGACAGGTCGCCATTTGGATCCATTCCTCCCCCTCCTCCACCGCCTCCTGATGCAAACGCAACTCCTTCACCTTCTCGATTTACACGAAGAAGTAAGAACCGATCTATGATGCCGCAACCCAACACCCCAGCCACTCCTCAAGATCAGTCTGCTGGACCGTCTCAAGACAAGAGCGTTCTACGCCGGTCGTCAAGACGCCAGGCAGCATCGACGGAAGAAGCATCTTTGACTAGACCACCGCCGCCTACCGAAGAAGAAAACCCCTCAAACACGCTCGAGTGCGCGGACGAGAAGCAAATGTCAGACGACGACGACGATGTGGAAGAGACGAGCGCCTTGGAGGCTGTTGTTGGTGAGCTAGATGAAGACATCGACGATGAGCCCGACCTCGGCACGCGACCTGATCCGTCTGCCGTCAATCTGGAAGTGGCCACAGGTGGAAAGATCACAGCCAGAAAGGACGACGGAACGCGGGTCCCTACTCCCTCCGGGTCTGCGGCTCTCTCCAACCTGCGTGCTGGAGGCTCCGGCAGCGCCATGACCGGCTTACTACCACCCGCTCCACCCCCTCCGCCTCCTCCACCTCCTGCTGCCTCTGGACAGGGCACACCGACGCCGCCAGCGTCATCGGCGTCAAGGCCCGGCATGTCTTACTCTTCAGCCTTGCAGTCAGTGCCACAGGATTGGCATATTGAGTTCAGCCTCGACGGCAAAGTGATCCCAAACGAGACGACTATTTATCGCGCCGTGCACACCTCGACTTCCAGTTCTGACGAGCTTGTGAGCCGCAGTATCTGGTCGGCTACTCATCCCATCAAATTCCGTCGTGTTCCTGGACCTCCGTCCTCGGAACCTTTTTCTTTCGGAACCAATTCAGAAAGTGATGGTGAAACAGTCAATGGCATTCCCGCCTCCCTGGCCAAGAATCCGACCACGGCATCGATATTGCGTCTGCTCAATATTCTTCACGAACTGAACGCAAATATAGAAGACGTATTGGCCGAGAACAGAAATAATTCTATTACTGTCAATACTGAGCCTCTATCGCAGTTCGTCAATACGAAGCTGACGGCCAAGCTGAATCGGCAACTGGAGGAGCCTCTGATCGTTGCTAGCAGCTGCCTTCCTGGCTGGTCCGAAGACCTGGCGAGACTCTACCCATTTTTGTTCCCGTTTGAAACCAGGCACCTGTTCCTCCAATCAACGTCATTTGGATATGCTCGATCGATGGCGCGGTGGCAGAATGCTCAAGCTGAAGACAACCGACGGGAGAGGAACAACCATGACCGGCCATTTTTGGGACGTCTGCAACGGCAAAAGGTCAGAATCTCGCGCCAAAAGATCCTCGAGTCAGCCTTGAAGGTAATGGACTTGTATGGAGCGGCGCAGAGTATTCTCGAAGTGGAGTATTTTGAGGAAGTGGGCACCGGCTTGGGACCAACTCTCGAGTTCTACTCTACTGTCTCCAAAGAATTCTCCAAGAAGAAGCTCAAGCTGTGGCGTGAAATGGATTCTGTAGGGCACGCTGAGTTTGTCAGCGGCCAGTTTGGTCTGTTTCCGCGCCCTCTCAACCAAGAAGAACTTTCTGCGCCGAATGGAGAGCGCATTCTTCATCTGTTCAAAATGCTGGGCAAGTTTGTCGCACGATCCATGATTGACTCTCGCATCATTGATATTCACTTCAACCCCATCTTCTTCCGCATTGGAGATGCGCCTAGTACTGGTATCAAACCATCACTTGGAGCCGTCAAGATCGTTGACCCTGGCCTTGCGCGGTCCTTGAAGACGATCAAGAAATTCGCCTTGGCAAAGAAGGAAATTGACGAAGATCCCAATCGTACTGCGGCACGAAAAGTACTAGACACAGAGTCCATTGTCATTGACAATGTTCGTCTCGAGGATTTATGCCTCGATTTCACACTGCCGGGTTATCCACATATCGAGTTGGTGGAAAATGGTTCACATAAGCGGGTCAACATTGAGAATGTGGACCTTTACCTCGAAAAAGTGATTGACATGACGCTGGGCTCCGGTGTACGTAAACAAGTGGACGCTTTTCGAACTGGATTTTCACAGGTATTCCCATACTCTGCGCTCAGCGCTTTTACCCCCGATGAACTCGTGAGCCTATTTGGAAGAGTGGACGAAGATTGGTCTTTGGAGAGTAAGTCATCATCTATACCCCCCCCCTCTCCTTCGTCTTGAAGATTTGAAGATTACCACGCAGCTACTGACTCCCTCATCTTCTCACAGCCTTGACCGACTCGATCAAAGCAGACCATGGCTTCAACATGGACAGTCGTAGCGTCAAGAATTTGCTGCAGACCATGAGCCAATTCTCGATATCCAATCGTCGCGACTTCTTGCAATTCACAACCGGTAGCCCCAAGCTTCCAATTGGAGGTGAGCTATGCCCGAGTAAATTGTTTTTGAGAAAACGGGGCAATGCACATGAAAGGACTTACTGATTGATTGAGGAACAGGTTTCCGAAGCTTGACACCAATGTTCACAGTTGTGTGTAAACCAAGTGAGCATCCCTACACGTCGGATGACTATCTGCCTAGTGTGATGACGTGCGTCAACTACTTGAAATTGCCCGACTACACATCGATTGAGACAATGAAGAAACAGCTTTTCAAAGCAATGAAGGAGGGCCAGGGGGCTTTTCACCTGTCGTAAAATAACTGGAATCACCACCAAGGAGAAATCAAAGCTGTGCAATTTGCCACCATAACAGCTTCTTACAATACAAATACGCATGGACGCATGATTTTTGTCTGGTCAAATTTCGCATTACAGGGTTTCAGCACTTTGGCGTCTTGTACATTTCACTCGTTCTGCCTTGGCTTGGCCAAACGAACTGATGAAGGCGTGATCACGGATATATGCATCGGGGAAACAATGAACGGAGACGAAAAAAAAAAGGAAAAAGAAGAAAAGAAAAAAGAAAAAAAAAAAACCAAAGGCAACAATGGATAGACGGACCAAACTGCTGTTCTCATCTATCTCGTGGAGAAGGGGTTCCTGGCCGCAGCAATGACGAGCCGGGCAGCGCTGGTTGCAATTGAAATGATGAGCACTGTGATGAGGGAAATAGGAAAGTGAAGCAAGAGCGAAGGGCGAAATCAAAAGGGCATCAAAGGTGAAGGGGTTTAGAAACTGTTTATGTGCTTGAGTATTGGACGATATAGTATCAACTATAAGCGGCATTATGCATGAAAAAGAGGTTCGTTTGTCACGGCTGAACGTGAAGGCCACAACATGTCATCTGTATGCCCATTATGCTCCTGGACTGCGTATAGTGGGAGGGGCGAGTAATTTTCGACCACGCGGAGGTATCACGAATTTGTATATAAACGAAGCAAAGCTTATTTTCCCTCTTTGTCCTTCCACTTTAAAGCTTCCCCTCTCTTTATATATATATATATTGGCTTCGTTCTTTGTGAGGCTTTCTTTTAGCCAAATTACTAGGTCAACCAGCAAATTAGGTTGAGGTAGCTAAGAATTACCCACCTCGCACCGTATGCAGGGGAGAAGCCATTCCAGCTCTTGAAGTGTTTGTTGCTTAAGACTCGGCGTGGTTATTAGGGTTCTATTCCATGATGGTTTTGTATATATATATGTAGCTATTTTATAATCCGCATGCCCACTATGCTCCTAGCATATAAGGGAGAAGCCATTCCAGCTCTTGAAGTGTTTATTGCTCGACTTGGCGTGGTTTCCAGGATTCTGTTCTATTACATGATGCTTTTTGCGTTTCTAGATTGGCTTTTAGTTTTTTTCGGGGTTTTCGGTTTTTTTTTTTTATTGGCTACAACGTCGTGATCTGTATATTCTACCATGCTCGGGTATATGAAGATACAGTGGGATGCCCAGATAGACTTCGGCCCACGAAAGGCACCGCGAAGAGTTTTCCGGTTACACAAGTAGCTAGTAGAAGGTGATGAAAAAGAAAAAAAAAATGAAAAACACCTAGATTAAAAAAAAAGTTCATAAAAAGAGGGAGAGAAAACAAAACCTTATAAAGAAGTTGAGGCTAGCGCATTAGGCGCATTGGCTTTATTATTGTTCTTGTGTTGCACATATATGTACATACAGTGGGTGGACAAATCTGTCTGACCAAACTGAGGTATCACCGGTGGAGCCTGAAAATGCTTAAGATGCTTTAATAAATATAGAAAATAATAAAAATATACCTTATATTTTAGCTCTTTTTAACTTTTTATAATCCCTTCCTTTTTCTTTTCTTTTTTTTCTTTTTTTTTTTTTTTACCTTAGAAGCTGTTTCTTTTATACAATATACCAGGATAGCCAGCTTAATTCGGTTGCGATACCTTCGTTTGGTCAGATAGATTTGTCCACCCACTGTAAGTATGTATGTATCAAGGGCAAACTCGTTCTGTTACGGTCCGAGGAGACGCGCTTCTCCCACGCCAAGTAGCGGAGAACAACAACCTCAAGCATGCGCATGCTGGAGCACCTTGTGACATTGGGTATAATCTTCCCGGCGACGTCTGTGACGCCATCGCGCAAGCCGCTGATGCCAACGAGTTACGTGCCGTATGCAGCGCGTAATACATTCCAGCCCGTGGCGTGGTTTTATTACTCGAGACTTTACGCAGTTTCTAGGATTCGATCTTATAATAGTTTTATAGTTATAGATTTCTATTTTCGTTTATATATGTATACCCAAAAGCTCATATATGTTCATAGCTGTAATAGTACAGTCTATATTCCCGTACTATGTACTCTTAGACTGTGTAAAAGAGGACACAAATTCCAGCTCTCAAGGCGCCTTTTATTCGTCAAGACTCTGCGCGATTTCCTACAATCTATTCCATAATGGTGTCACGTCTAGTTGGTCTTTTGTGGCGTGTCTTCCAGGATTCCATTCCATGATGGTTTTTGTATTTCTGGATCGGCTTTTTCCCTTTTTTTTTTGTTTCGTTTTGTTCGCATAGCCATCATGTTACATTATCTGTATGCCCTTACCATACTCTTGAGTATATATATATATATATGTACAGAGTAACTCATTCTGGCTCTTGAAGTGTTTCCATTGCCCAAGACTGCGTGGTTTCCAGGACTCTGTTCCACCATCGTTTCACGTTCCTGATGAGCTTTTATTCTTTCTTGTTTATTATTCATCTACATAGCATGTATGTTCGTCTCTCGTCTATTTCCCAGAGAACCTCAAAGCGACATGGTGTGAAGAGAAAGTTCCAGTTCTGCTCACTCTCCGTTCCGTGTTCAAGATGCTCTGTGTGGGTGGTTTTGTTTGGGGAACCCTGAGAGCCTGAAAAACCAGCCACTCAAGCCCTAACCTCCACGAGAGCAAGAAAAGAAAAAAAAAAAAAACAGGTCCAACCTTTTTGTCCAGGGAAGGGGGTCCACCTGCCCAGCTCAGCACGAACAAAGTGCGAAATATAAAAAAAGCCCAAGTATCAAGAGGCTACGCCAAACACCAAGTACATACTGTACATATAAGAAACCCCCACAGCTCGAACAGACCATCGCGCAAAGCGGGGAGGAAACGCTCCCCGTCGCGGCTACAAAGAAACATCCTCGTCGTCCGAGTCCCATATTTCGGGCTGCGAGGGCGGAGCATGGTCCTGGATGAGGCTATCGGGGAGGAGCTGGCTTTTGGTGAGGAGCTGGGAGGTAGAGGACATGGAGGAGGGGATGGGGAGGGAGCTTAGGGTGTCGGAGGGGTCGAGGAAGTGGATGCTGTTGTCGGAGGCGGAGAAGAGGGGAGGGAGAGGAGGAGGCGGTGGTACAGGAGGGAGGTGAATGGGGGTTTTGGAGATGTGGTGGTGGTGGTGATGGTGTTGTGGTGGTGATTTCTCGGGCGTGGATGCCTGGGAGAGGGTGGTGGCTTGGGAGGGGCGGATGGTGTGCTGGGGATATCGTGGGGGGGCGGACGATGGCGGTGGAGGCTGTGCTTCTTCCTCTTCCTCTTGTTCTTGTTCTTGTTCTTGGCTACAGAGGCCGGATTTGGGAGTTTGGCCACTCCCGGGCGAGGATGGACTCACATCTTCCGACGCGGCCATGTCGCTGTGGATTTGAGCCGTCACCTGCTGGGAGACAGTCATGCTGGCGGGAGGAGGAGAAGAGGTGGCCCGACAAGGCGTTCGGTCCATATCTGGCCCGTGGTTCTCGTGCCGTGGCACGACCTGTCGGGCGAGGGTACTGGGACTTGACATGGAGTCCTCCGAGGCAGCTCCGAAGAGAGCGTGTCGGAGGTTCCATAGCAGCTGTCCTACCACCGCGGGCGGGAAGTAGGCGTAGCGATCGATGGGGCCCTTGATCCAGCCTTCTTCGAGCATATCCTGTTCCTGGACAGGGTTGTTGAGTTCGTAGACCTGCGAGGCGTGGAACTGCCACGTGGGCTGATGGGAGGGTGATTGCCCAGGCGGGTCCCGTCTTCGTTGTTGCTCCTTGCCGGGTTCGACGGACGTCATATAGCGAAGGAGGTGGTTCTCCAGGAGCCAGAAGCGGACGACTTGCGAGGGAATCCTGAACGGAGTGGTGACGGCGATGGTGTGCCCGGTGATGAGAGATTCCAGGGAGCCGGGTGAGATGGGGAGGATAATGTCGGACCGAGCAGAGGGCGCTGGGAGGGATTGCAGTTCTGAGACAGGGACGCGTTGTGATTCCCATGGCTGGCTGAGCTGGGTGTGGCTGGAAGGATGATGAAGCGGTCTGCGGATGGGCTTGCTAGTCACTGGCGCCGGCGTGGCCATGTCGTCCTCGTCCCCGACGTCTGCAACTTGCAAAGCCCGTATAGTCGTCAATCTTGGCGTGGCCTGGGCCTGCGTGCAAGACAGCAGCTGTTGTCGGCGATCCTGCCTTGAGCTCTGTGTCGGGGGCACCGACAACGGTCGAGGCAAGCCAGGCTCACCGTCAGCCTCGCCTTTCTCGCGTGTCGAGGCAATCTCGCTCATGACGGCCTGTGTCTCGAGGCCTGCCCCATATTTTGCGTGCAAGGTTTGACCATGTTTCTCGTCCTCTTCAAAACCGTCCACGCCACCACAGGCGTCCTCATCCTCATCCTCGTCCGAGTCGGGTATTTCGTACAGTCCCGCACGAGTGCTCTTTTGCGGCGAAGGCGTCTTCCTGCTCTGTCTCGGCGTATTCACCTCTGCGAGAGAAGCATCCTTCTGCGAAGTCCTCAACGTGGATGGCGTGCGTGGAATATGAGTCGACTGGCATGTGGTCCTCGAGGTGGTGCGGACGTGATGCGTCTGACTCTTGCTGGGAGTGGTCCACTCTTCTTCGGTCGTATACGAATCCTGTATGACCAGAGATGATGGCCTTCGGCACTCCTCCTCCCATGAAGGCGGCGATGCCACGTCGCCACCATGTGTTTCTCCCCGGCGAGGCGGACCCATCGGCGACGAACGACGATTCTTCAACGGCGACTCTTGCACATCAGGCGGCCCGTAGCGATTCATCATGCGCTCGCTCGGCGACGGCAGGCCGCCTGAGCACATGTCGAATCGAGTCGTGGTGCTCTGCTTCATGGCCGGCGTCTGCGGAATGACGGAATTCTCCCTCGAGAGCGTCTCTCCCATCGTAGCACTCTTTGTAGACGCAACCATGGTGGGAGATGAGAGCCCCGGCTGCCTCCCTCGTCCAGCACTGGGACTTCCAGGCTCAGTGTGCCCCAGCCACGACAAAAATCCTTCGTCTTGCCCGTCGTCATCATCGGCATCTACTCCGCACAGCAGCTCCTCCTCATCTGAATCGGCCACAAAGGACGTCTGATGGCCCAAAAACTGCGTCAGCGTCTGTGTATGATAGTTTGCCAGAGGCCGACTGTCCCCGAGTGTCTTTCGCCGTCGAGATGCCTCATCTGTCCTCCTATTCTTTTCCTTTCGATCGCCCTCATCACCCATGGTTCGTCGTCGTCGTTTGGAAGCATCCTTGGTCGAGGCGCCCACGCGCCTCCGCCTCCTGGGGATGGGGGCCTCATCATCCTCTTCCTCCGTCGTCTGTTCAGCCTGTCGAAGAGCTCTGGCCTTGGGCGGCGGCGGCGGCGGCGGCGGCGGCGGCGCGTTCTCCTTATCGTCGCCGTCTCTATCGGAGGAAACATGACCGTCTTGCACCGTGTCACTGTCGTCTTCGCTCATGACAACCACGTCCTGCTCCTGGTCCTCGTCGAAACTGGACACAAAGTCAATCTGCGTCAGGGTTTGTTGCTTTAAGCTCTTGCGTTCGACGTCTGTATATCGGCGAATCTTCTTCCTCCGTGACGGGAACTGGACCTGCTGGAGGTTCGGTGAAGCGTGATAAACGCGGCTGGGGGGAGGGACGCCTCGAGAACGGGTCTCTGGAGCCATGGCAGGTTTCGAGTTGCCTTGCGCTCAAGGGACGGCGAAGCTGATGAACCGGCGGCTATGTCGAGAAACTACGCGCACTTGGCGGCGCGAAATGGCGCCTGAAAGTCGTCGATTTCGCACGACAAAAGGATGGCGGCAACACGAGGCGGCGCGACGCGTTAAGTGGTGGCCTGGCGCGGTACATGCAGTCAAATCAATCAGTCAGTGTCGACATTGAAATGTGCACTGTGGAGACGCTGGCCAAGGTCGCGCCTGATCGCGTCGCTGAGCCGAGGGTCGAGACGCAACCCTAACCCTGCTCTGCTCGTCTTCTTGTCTAACTTTGACTGTCTCTGTTTCGTCTCATCCACTCATGCCTTGCCCTGTCACAACACGCCAATTTATTTTATCGAGAAAGCTCATTGCTATGCATGCTGATATTTGGGCCATTTGCTTCGAGTACCTCTTTGTCTCATAAATGGTATACACGCGTTCGTAGACGCCCGACAGTGGCTCATACTCCCCTCACACATCTCGGCATCATGAACCTCGTTTTTTTTTTTCCCCACGTTCGCGTGTGCGCGCGCATACGTGTGTGGTGTCGTTATGCCAAGCTCCCCGGCAATAATCGGGAAAATCAAAACTGCCCTTCTTCCGAGAGTGCCAAGACAATTACTTGATATGTTGGTCATGAAATTCCCTCGTATTTTGCGTAATTATACCTTCTTGTCACACTACCAAAATCCACCCCCCCCCCTTTTTTTTTTTATCGGAATGCCATTTGCACGTCCGCTCTGGGCCACTCAAACGCTATATCACCGCCATACACATCTGTGGTGACTTTCCCTATTCTGCTTTCCACATTAGAGTAAAACTTCTCACAATCGGCTGTGACCTTGGCCACAAGAGTGCGGCTCAGGGCAGGATCATCGGCATCGCCAAAGTGCTTCTCCACGCGCTTGCGCAGGGCCTCAATCCCTTTGCGAACTTCCTTTCCGTCGTAGTTGCTGAGCACCTTGTTGAAAATACTTCTCTCATTGGAAGGCTGCCGTGCAATGTGAAGGGGGGATTTGCCAGTTTGTATTTGAGCCTCAATGTTGTCCAGATAATCCAAAAGCTTTCCCAGAGGTCGACGCATAACAGCATTGAGGTACATGCCCATGTGCTCGTGATACTCTGTGTTGGCCTGATCCTTCCATTCTTCAACCACTTCCAGACCACGCGTATCTGTATCCTCGAGGAAATGATGCATGTTCTCGATAAGCAGGATATGAAAGTTGAGGGCCTCTTTGTCCTCAAGATCCGCAGTTCCGCTTCCCACACCGGCGCCAGGATGTTCTCGCGCGATAATCATGAGCGAGTCGAACATACACTTCAGGATGCGATCGTAGTCACGATCAATCATTCGCCGTAATGCCAGGTTCGGATCGAGACCACTGATCATGTCCTCAATTGCCGCCATGAACGCAGGGAAGACGCGGAAGAAGGAAATGACACCTGTTCGCTTGTTGATCTTGACCTTGGTCTCTTCGATGGCCTTGATCTGCTCTTCCACAAACTTGCTGAATCGACCTTCCAACATGCCATGCAATTTTTGTAAAAGCGTGTTCAGGTAATCTTGGTTGGACTGGCTGATCTCGGAGAGCTTGTTCTCCAATACTGCCAAAACGCCAACCCCTTGTCTGCAGGGAAGTTGTTAGTCACGAGGGAAGCAAACATAAAAACGTTTTGAAATCGGAAAGAGCAAAAGAGGCCGAGAGACTCACAAAGGGTCCTGATTGAACACCCACTGCATGAGCTGTTGCAATTCTGATTGGAGAAAGGCAAAAATCACCTCCATTGATCGGGTCACGCGTCGGGCCAAGTCTCGGTCCGGCTCCATGAGGCGATGGCGCTTCAGGTCGCCTCCACGGCGGTCTCGAGGTGCTGTTGCAGCCACTTCATCGATAAAGTCGCTTTGCTCCAAGGTGGAGGCATGGAAGAAGTCAATAATGAAATTTTGCTCCATCTCGACCAGCGGCAAAAGATCATCCATTACGCCAGCAAAGACCTCATAAGGAAAGGTCCCGCCGTCAAGACTGGAGTTGTCTGGACTCGACCCCCGATTGGTATCCCCCAAGGGCGATCGCAGCGCTCTTGCTAGGGCGTAGCTTCGCTTCGCTGTCATTTTCCGAGCTGCCGTGGCCACACCGTCTTGCAGTTTCTCATTCTTGAACGAGAAAAGAAGCTCGGCCTCTTCTCCAGTCATCTTCCGGGCGCTCTTGCGCCAGATGTTGATGACGTTCTGGAACTGACTCCTGTACAACGGATGGCTCTTGTCCTGGTAGATCTGGATCAGACGATTCCAATTCTCCAGATCAACATCGCGAGCGTAGAGCATCAATGGGCTATACATCCAGAGCATGTCTCGGCCGGCATCATAATGAGAGGAATCCGCTTTCCTGGACAGGGCGCCCTCGAGAGACCTCTGTGAGCCAGCACAAGATTTGTCGAACTGGCGTGCCATGAAGTCGATCAGTCTTCTCATAAAATGGGCGCTTTCTCGCAGATACATCTCCTTTTTCTCCTGCACGATACGCATGTTTCCGTAGTCCGTGTTAAAGCCGGGGCTCTGGCCATGGCCAGGCTTAAGATTTGATATGGGTTCAGCACCACCCAACGTCGGATCGATTTTGATCATGGCCTTGAACAGCGTGATCAGAGCGGCCTCAACTTCCTGCAAACCACGAGTGTCTTCCAAGGGAGCCGAACGGAGAGCTTCGAGGTCCGTGGATGTGATGGCACACGTCTCCAGCAATGACTCCAATTCCTTCCTCAGCAGCTTCTGGTTGGCCGTCTGCACCTGAAGACCTTGTCCTTGAGCCTCGATGTATGCAATATCATCTGAAAGAGTCTGCGCACCAGAATTTAGTCGTCATATTCGCCATAGACTTTTGCAAAGACGTTGTTTCACTTACGGAGAGTTCCACGGAATAAAGAGTCAACAGATTATCAAGCTCTTCACACTCTGCCATGGCCAAGTCAATGCCGCGCGTAATAGCGGATACCCGCTCATCTTCTTCTTGGAACCGCGCCAACCAGCCACCGGCTTGCGCCCTGCTGATCTCACGCTCGAGGTCGATCTTCATCTCTTCTGTAGAGTGAGAACGCATCTCCAAGCCGGGCACCCACCCGAAAAAGTCCAGCCATTTGCCAAATTCTTCGCTCCTTTCATCAAGCAGATTCGGATCTGCGCCGAGGCTTTGCAGATACTTGGCATCATTGCCAGCAACGACTGATCGCCGTGGCGCCTCTTTGATCGTGTCTTCCTTCGCAGGCTCTACGACAGTAGATTGTTCAGAATTTGGAATGGTAAGAGTAACTTCCGGTACGGCCGACGTGGCATTGGACGGGGCGCTGGCCTCTGCGGAGTCAGTCGTTAGAACTTTGGCTGGTGATTGATTTGCTGATTCAACGGAGGTGGCGCTAGGTTTTGGCATTTCAGGAGTTAGCGGCCGAGGTGGTGCAGGAACGACGCCCGTGATTCCGTCAGGTCCCTCGGTCTTGGCAGTAGTTTGGCGTAAACGTTCACCAGCACCACCCGGCCGTGGGCGGAAGGCTGATGCCGCTGATGCCGCTTTCCAAAGAACGCCGGCAATGTCTCCCTTGGACTTCTTGGAACGGATCATCGGACCTAGTCCTGGTCGTGTCTCTTCCTCGGGTTCTGCCGGGGGTTCAAGGGCAGCAGTAGCAGCATCAGTTGTATTCTTGAGGGGCAAAGAGGTACTTGAGTTGTCTGCCAGTTGCGAGGTGGGCTCTGCTTTGACGTTGTCGAAGTTGGAATTATCCAAAATCGGCATCTCGGGAATTGAATTGCTGTCTTGTATCCCCTCAGCAGCGAACGACGCTGGCTGACTGCTATCCTTTCCCGGAAACACCCGTTCACGTTCATTGCTTCGGGGTGGTGGCGCGACCGGTTCCCGACGTGCCGTGGGACTATTCAGTGGAGGAGGGACGAGATCGCGATCTTGCGGGCGTGAAGGATCCATTGGGGGTCGGCGTCTCTCCGGGGGTGGTTTCCCCTCGACTGGCAGGGAACCTTGGGCAGGGAGAGCGGGCATAGGTTCTTGAGACGGCTCCTGAGACTCTCGAGCATCGCCAAAACGTCCGAAAGCTCCTGGCCCATTGATGCCATTGCGCGAACGAGGGGGTTGGCTCGATGTATCATCGGTCCTCGCGGTCGTGGCTGTGACAAACGAGTGGGCGACCGAGTCTTGGCTCTTGTTTGGTTGATTTGTCCATCTTGGGCCAGTTCGATCTCTTGACAAATTCGAGTCGAAGCTCGCAGGCGGCGAGTCTCTGCCGTTCAAAGGGGGTCGTATGCCAGCCGGGACTTTTTGAAAACGCGCGAGATCGGGAGTGGCTGATCTTGAAGGTGTTGGAATTGAAGCGACAGGCGGGGCAGGAGGGATGGGAGGGACAAAAGGGATAGAAGGGATAGTCGGACCACTAGCGGCTGAATGAGAAGAAGCGACACTATGTTGACTGGCCATCTGCTCGTGAGGCGACGGCCTCGGTGGAGGATGAGCTCCAGGGCCATGCCCAGGTCCAGGTCCAGGTCCAGGTCCAGGCCGTCTGCCTGCTCCCAGCACTTGATCCAACTCCCTCGGATCAAAGCCTCCCAGCTCGGGAACTTTGCCACCGGTGTACTTGCCATAGATCTTGATCAAGCTGGCAATAAAGAACTTCTTCTCCTTGTCGGTCTGGGCCTGCCAGAAGTACGGCTTGCCAAGGGTTATCAGGAAGCCACTATCGCCACCCCACTCGCGGTTGTTTGGGCTGACTTGCGGGCCCGTAAATGATTCGATTCGACTGAGGTCATCGAGGTTCCAGGTCTTGCCGATGGAAAAGGTTCCGTTATTGTTCTGCTTGGACTTGTGCACACGTACGCGGCCAGACTTCCGCACGGCAACGATGATGACTCGTGGTTTTTCGGTCTCCGGGGTTCGAGCTTGCGGCGGCGGAGGGCTCGACGGATACGAAGAGTATTCGACGATCCGAATATGTGTAATGTAGGTCTCCAGGACTATGTAATCAAGCGGTTAGCCAGCAATGCCCGTCCTTTGCAAGTTTGCGGCCTGCAATGAAGAGCTTCTCTCCAGACTTGGCATGGCGTATACTGTTGGAGATGACACGTGGGTTCGAGGTCAACTTACGTGAACCATCGGTATCTTTCTTGCTGAAGCAACTGTCGACTATACGACGCTTCTCGTCTTCGAACCGCTCTGCCCTCAAGGCGGCAGCGGCAGCGGCGGCGCTGCCTGGTCCGGCCCCATTTGCGCGGTCCATCAAGTGTGCGCGTCAAATGAGATCATGAAGGAAAGTTGGGGGAGTCGACAGGACAGCCGTGCATGGTCGGAGCAACGCAGGCGGCGGCAGAAGAGGCGCATGGGCCGACGGCGAGAAGCTGCGATGGAATCGTACGAGGAGATGGCCAAGGAGTCAATTCCGCGTCAGAATGTGGTTGTCGTGGTCGTGGCGAGAGGATGACATGGAAGCATGAAGCCAGCACAGCAACGAATGGGGCCCTTTTTTTTCCGATTCTGGTCTGCACTTCCCCTGCACAAGGCTTGCATGCGGCTGCATACGGCGGGTGCAAAACACACCAGACCAGACAGCACAGCGCCTCATCAGTGCTGACTGGAAGCCGACTTGGCGGCACACAGCTCATGGTTGGCCCGAGCACAGGGGAAAGGCCCGCCGCAAGCTGATTGAACCATGCCTGACGACCAAACTGGACCGCACATGGAGTCATGTTGATTCACGGCCACACAAAATCGTGCACCTTGTTACAAGAGCACACCATCTCGTCGTTCGACATGGCGTAGGAACCAGAGACGGAACTTGTTTATTCTTTATTCTCTTTGCTCAGGTCTATCGCTTCAACCGTGCTCTCTTTCGCAGAGCTTGCCCACGCACAGTGCCTGTTGTTGGTTGGGCTTTGATACGCACCAGACGCCAAGGCAACCTACAAAAAGCACTCACGATTTCTTCAAAGCAACCACACGTCATCCATCCCTCACGAAAATCACAACTGCCGGCAATGCCTCCAACGCAAGTTGCTTAAAAAGCTGCGGGACGTACTTGGACTTCGGACCATCAGCTCTATTGGTCGAATCGAGCGTGAAATGCTCTGCGAAGATGAAGAAAGAGGATGACAGTAGGATCATTGATAGTTGAGGGCAAAACCTGGTCCTGTTTTGCCTTTGTAGTGGAATGAACAGATTGATTCGCCCCCACCCTATTTACTGTCTGCGACTTCGGGTCATGAAGCCGCGGCAGACTCAAGTTCCGAAGTCGTAGTCATCATTGATCGACATAGAATGCACTGCACGTTGACCCAGGAATAGACACGTCAGGGATTAATGTTTCAACGTGGGAATATGCACATACATTTGTATGCGCATACAGTACCTTGTAACATGTCCTGATGGACATGGAGGGGCTGGGCGCGGCATTGCGGGCAACCGGCCGCTTACAATGGAGCCTCCCCCGCAAAAAACCCCCCCAACCCGCGCCCAGTGCCCCGTGCCGTCTCTGCACTCCTCTGCACTCCAGAGGAGTGGTCTGGTCTGGTAGCACCAGCCAGTCGCGGATATCCGAGGCACAACCAGACAAATTCAACTGGCTGATGACTTGAGACTTCCACATCCCTCACCATTGTGCTTTATACTCTCCCGCCCAACCCATACTGACTCGGACTCTCGACGCCGCCATATCGGGTCGAAAGAACCAACGGCTTGGCATCACACATCCTCACTCGGGAAAGAGTACATGAAGCAACATGGTGGCTCCTGTTCGCATACTGCCCAATGTAAGACTACTCACCGTCATGTTGGCGACATCTCATTTGTACTGACAGGGCCCAATTCTGTGCCAGGCTGCCAAGCGGGCTACAAGCTTGCTTCGTACCATCCAGTATACACACCCTCCTTCATGTCCATGTCATTCAAACCCAGGCTATCACAAGTCGCCCCCTTCCATCATGCCGCGGCTTCGAGAAGCAGGGCGCCGGAAATATGCCACACCCACATCCATGAACCAAGAGCTGAAGGAGTATGCCTTTGAGATGGCAGCTTCGTCCATTCGTTTCGGTCCCGGTGTCACGCAGGAGGTTGGCATGGACTTCAAGAACTTGGGGGCCAAGAAAGTTGCGGTGGTGACCGACGCGACCGTGGACAGGCTGGACGCCATGAGACAAGTGAGAGAGGGACTCACGAGGGAAGGCATCAGCTTTGAGGTCTTCTCCAACGTCCGGGTTGAGCCCAAGGACAGCTCGTAGGCAACTCTACTTGTCGTTATGCTATATTTTGGGTGTTGGAGTAATGGAAATGGCTGACTTGTATTTTTTTTTTTTTTTTTTTTTGGTCTAGAATCAAAGACGCCATCGACTGGGTTCGCCCGTACCAACCAGATGCTTTCCTAGCTGTTGGTGGCGGTTCCGTCATGGATACGGCCAAGCTCATGAACCTCTACCTGAATTATCCCGACGCGGATTTCCTCGACTTCGTAAACGCACCCCTTGGAAAGGGCCGTCCCATTGACAAGCCACTCAACCCGCTCATCGCAGTCCCTACAACGGCGGGAACCGGAAGTGAGACTACCGGTACCGCCATATTTGATCTTGTATCCAAGCGAGCCAAGACGGGTGTGGCACATCGCAACTTGAAGCCCACGCTGGGAATTTGTGATCCTCTCAATACCCGAACCATGCCCGCTGCCGTCAAGGCTAGCTCTGGACTCGACGTGCTGTGCCATTCACTCGAGTCTTGGACCGCGATTCCTTACTATGAACGTACTCCCCGGCCTCCCAACCCCATCATGAGACCTGCTTATCAAGGCGCCAATCCCATCTCGGATGTCTTTTCCTTCCATGCGCTCCGCCGGACGGTCAAATATCTTCCTCGTGCTGTCAAGGATCCTGATGACTTTGAGGCACAGAGCGAAATGCTTCTTGCCGCTACTTTAGCCGGTGTTGGCTTTGGGAACGCGGGCGTTCACTTGTGTCATGGTGCGTAACGATGGTTTCGTTCTTTTTCCGTTTCTTAATTTTTTTTATTTTTTCGGCTGCCTTCTCTTATTGACATTTCTACACATAGGCATGTCGTATCCCATTTCAGGACAGAATCCAGGCTACCAGCACGCTGGTTACGATGTCCCGGCGCCCTTGATTCCTCACGGGGTCTCCGTCGCCGTCTCAGCCCCAGCCGTGTTCCGCTTCACCGCTGCTTCCAACCCCCGAAGACATCTCGAAGCCGCAGAAGCATTTGGCGTTGATATTTCCAACGTCAAAGAAGAGAGCGCCGGTGAAGTTCTTGCCGAGGCGCTGACCAAGTTCCTGGCCGACCTCGGCGATCAGCCTGCAGGATTGAAAGATCTCGGGTTCGGCAGTGAGCACATCGATGCTCTCGTTGAAGGCACAATACCTCAGGCTCGTGTACTCATGCTGGCACCTGGGTTGGATAGAGAGCTCCAGAGGGAGAAAGAACAACTGCGGGTGCTCTTCGAGGATGCCATGACATACCGGTGAAACCATATTTCGCGGGAATAGTTTAATATTGTAGTGATGATCGCTCTGAAAGGGTGAAAATCGACTCCGTATCAAGCAATGGTTCTTGCGACGGAAGATCACTTGAACTTGTCTGGATTGCTGGGGATCATCTTCCTCAAGACCGCAATCTGCTTGACCAAACCCAACTTCCGCATGTCTGTAATGCCACGCTGATCCAGTCGACGCATTCCGTCAGAGTAAATGACGGTATGATCTGGCAACTCTTCGCCGGGTGCTACGACAGACTTGTGAGAGATTGTGCAGTGTCTTCCAATCTTGGCTCCGCTACCAATTCTGCATCCTACTTGCAAAGTGGTGCCCTCGCCGACTTCGGTATTCCCAGCCTCGATGACACTTCCGACCTCGACAACCACGTAGTCACCGAGCACGACACCTCCAGTCACGGCTGTGCGTGAATCAGCAGGCCGAGCTCCGATGTGGGTTCGTTCATGTATGATGCATCGCCTTCCGATGAGTATACTGCCAGCATGTGACTCGAGCCGCGCTCGTGGGTGGACAATGGTCTCTGCTTGTATTGTTATGGAATGTGTGCCTTGGAGGATGGCATTGTCGGAGATGGTGAGGGAGGACGAGAAGTTGACAGGTGGTTTTGGACCACTGCGATCGATAGCGGGCAGGATAGAATGTCGTTTACTCGACATTGCGAGACAAAATACGACAAAAAATGTTGCAAAATATCGACAATTTGTGTTCAACAGAGATTGCACTTCTGTTCCTGTGTTTTCGGAAGTGAAGAGCTCCGCGATGTTGTCTGGTAGCTTTGGAAACAAATGACTTGGCGCATCGCGCGGAATCCATTAGTGGTTTAGCGCGCAGTTGCGGTGGAGAACAAACCAAGGACCTGTGGGGGAACGCGAGCTCTAACAGTCCTGATCTCTCGTTACTTGAGCTTAGGAGAAGCTTTCCATGTCGTAATGAGTACTCACTAGCGGGGCTGTTAACGCATAAAAGATCGACCATTGGCCAACCACAGCACCCGCAATTCTGACGCTGACATTTAAATCCAATACTCAAATCTCGCCGCCAAACGCCGCACAGCACCATTCACGACCAATCCACGATCCCAACATCATTCCCGACTCGCCGCCCAACCGGACAACTACGCAATGCTGTCCTCGAAAGCGGCACCGAACAAGGCTGTGAGCCTTTCACGGACTGCCGTCAGAGGCTTAGCCACCGTACAGGATGGTACCCCTAAGCGAACGTATGGAGGTCTCAAGGACCAAGATCGCATTTTCCAGAATCTCTACGGCCGATTGCCTCCCGACCTGAAGAGCGCGAAAAAGATGGGAGACTGGCACAAGACGAAGGAAATTATCCTCAAAGGCCACGACTGGATCATCAACGAGGTCAAGACCTCGGGTCTGCGAGGCCGTGGCGGTGCTGGCTTCCCGTCTGGACTCAAATGGGTGCGTTCACTCGTGTGCTCTTGGCTCTTTTCCGTCACGTCTGAAATACAAATGCGTTGCGATTGATCCTAACCCGGTCGGCCTATTCTCAATATAGTCTTTCATGAATTTCAAGGACTGGGACAAGGATACCAAGCCCCGATACCTTGTTGTCAACGCCGATGAGGGTGAGCCCGGGACCTGCAAGGACCGCGAGATTATGCGCAAGGACCCCCACAAGCTCATCGAAGGTTGTCTCGTTGCCGGACGAGCCATGAATGCGACCGCCGCCTACATTTACATCCGTGGTGAATTCGTTTACGAAGCCGCGGTCCTGCAAAATGCCATCGACGAAGCGTACAAGGACGGTTTGATCGGCAGGAACGCCTGCGGTTCCGGATACGACTTTGACGTCTACATTCATCGTGGTGCCGGTGCCTACGTGTGTGGTGAAGAAACGTCGCTGATCGAGTCTCTGGAGGGAAAGCCCGGCAAGCCTCGTCTCAAGCCGCCGTTTCCTGCTGCTGTTGGTCTCTTTGGTTGCCCCTCGACCGTGGCAAATGTCGAGACCATTGCCGTCGCACCGACGATATGTCGCCGTGGAGGCAGCTGGTTTGCTGGCTTTGGCCGTGAGCGAAACCAGGGCACCAAGCTGTTTTGCATCTCTGGTCACGTCAATAACCCTTGCACTGTCGAGGAGGAGATGTCGATCCCTCTGCGTGAACTGATCGATAAACACTGCGGTGGCGTCCGTGGCGGTTGGGACAACTTGCTGGCCATCATCCCTGGCGGTTCATCAACACCGATTCTGCCCAAGGCGGTATGCGATGAGCAGTTGATGGACTTTGATGCCCTGAAGGACAGCCAGTCTGGTCTCGGAACCGCTGCGGTCATTGTCATGGACAAGAGTACTGATGTCGTCCGTGCCATTTCACGACTCAGCCATTTCTACAGACACGAGAGTTGTGGGCAGTGCACTCCCTGCCGTGAGGGCAGCAAGTGGACTGAGCAGATCATGTCTCGGTTTGAACGTGGCCAGGGACGTGAGAGGGAGATTGACATGCTTCAAGAGTTGACGAAGCAGGTTGAGGGACACACTATTTGCGGTATGTATTTTAGAACCCATCTTTTTCCATTCCTTCTTCTTTTCTTCTTCTTCTTTTTTTCTCCGTGTCTTCTTGTTTCTTTTGCTTCCCTCTTTTAAACCCAGGACTAATCTTAACTCGCTTCGTTTTCCTATAGCTTTGGGCGAGGCCTTTGCCTGGCCTATCCAGGGCCTTATCCGCCACTTCCGACCCGAATTGGAGGCACGCATGCAAAAGTTTTCGCAGGAGAATGGTGGTCCAGCCCTGGCTGGTGGATGGGCCGCCAACACAAAGTCGCTCGGCAAGCTCGTTTCCCCCGGCCAGTAATTGACTGAATCCACGCTGTATAGTTCATCCCCCATCCCCTCCCCCTTCTCCTTCTTCCCATCTGTAGACTAGACATTTTGAGGGGAAAACGAGAGGGGTTTGGCAAAGGGACAGAAAGACGACCAGGAACCTGTTGTGTGTCCGTTTCGGTAGCTCCACATTCAGGTTGCGCACGCCTGCCAAACGTGTGCGAGACTGCTGTAGTTGTATTTACTTTGTTCTCAATGCATTTTTTTTTCTTTTCATGACGGGCTGGCTGCCAATCCGTGAACACACGACTTCGTATGGACAGCGGGGTAACCTGTGACGGTCAAAAGGCGCGGCATGCAACACTGTGAAATCATCTGCCAGCTTCCGTGCCACGGCGTGAAGTTGACCGCAGGGCATTGCCGATTACACGATCACTGGCTGTTACTGTTTCTTGTGTTCTGGCCGCGAATGACGATGCTCCATGAGGAGCTCAACCCCAAGCCGTCCGGTCTATTCGTCGCCATTGGTCAACGAGACATACATGGATTTACCTCCAGACCGGAGTCTTTGATGGCCGACCCCCACCCCCCGGTTTCAACTCCACACACACAAGCAGGCCTGGGGACGGCCTCCCTTATCCCCTATCGATACAATCATTTGATAACGTCAGACATGCTCAGCGCGACGACCTGTGACATTGGCCCATCGTTGCTTGATTGCGTGTTTTTTTCTTTCCAGGATTCCAGGCTCGTTGGTGCACACCGGACGTCACACAGTGCACGCACGGCCATGGCAGGAGTTTTTGAACAGTTTGTGGCCTTTGGCACCGACATCGGTATGTGGCAGTGTGGGCATTTTCTTTCCTTGCCGCCCTTTCGCTTCTCCTTCTCCTTCTCGTCCGAGTAAATCACGCTTTCTTTTTCTTTTTTTCTTTCTTTTTCTGGACGTGGCAAAGAGTGCTGGAGTGGAGGCAGATGTTTGTGTCTTTCATGGCAAGATGAACGGCATGTAACAGATATAAAAGAAGAAGAAGAGGAAGAAAGAAAGAAAGAAAGAAAAAAGGAAAAAAAGAAAAAAAGAAAAAAAGAAAAAAAGAAAAAAAGAAAAAAAGAAAAAAAGAAAAAAAGAAAAAAAGAAAGAAAGAAAGAAAGAAAAAAGAAAAAAAGAAAAAAAGAAAAGAAAGAAAGAAAGAAAAAAAGAAAAAAGAAAAAAAAAAGAAAGAAAGAAAAGAAAGAAAAGAAGAAAAAAAGAT
>AFRA01000287.1:0-35123 GCA_000223055.1 Claviceps fusiformis PRL 1980
AAGGTATATTAAAAATTATTAAAGGTTATAATTAAAGTTTTTCTTTAGTTTAAAAAAAGGGGTAACTTATACTTAAATATATAATACTAAGCTTTAGTAAATAAAAAACTATTAGTTATATATACTATTAATAAAATCCTAGTTTATATTTAGTTTATAAGCTATAAAGCTTCTTTATACTTTAAAAAAAAAACTTATTCTTATTATAAAAGCTTTTTATAAAAAATAGTTTATATTTTATATACTTTATACCTACTATTGTTTAAGCTTTTTCTAAGCTTAGTATAAATTAAAGGCTATTATAAATTAATATATTTTAAATAAGCTTCCTTAGCTATACCTTCTACTATATAATTATTTTATAAAGCTAGTGTACTTTTTATAAAATTATATATTAAGCTTTATTACTTTTAAAATATTTATTATTTATTTTAAAGGGTTTTAATTTAGGTTTATAAAGAAGAAAAGTAATAAATATTATAAACTAGCTTAAAGGCTATTATAATTTAATATTAATAAAAAATATTATTACTTTTTTTAAAAAAAAAAAAAAAGAAAGGAATCTCCTATAGTTTTTTACTTTATCTATCTATAGGTGCCCTAAGTAGCCCTACTTAGGGCTAGTAGGGCACGTACCTAGTAACTATTGTTCCTCTGCAGTGTGGCCTCTTCTGCTCCTCTAAGGGTTCGAGCTCCCAGCTTAAATCTATCACAATTATTTAGTTTAGCTACTTATAATTTTTTTTAAAGGTATTAAGTTATTAGCCTTTAGGTATTAGTTTTTATTTTATAGAATTAAGCTACTTTCCTTTTAGTACTAACTTTTATTCTTTCTTAGGTTTTTAATATTCTTTAGTAAGATATTAAAATTTACTATAATTATAATATTTTTAAGTTTCTTTAGGTTTTTATATAATATTAAGGTTTATTCTCTTTAGGTTAATAGTATATATATATATTATTAGTTTTTATTATTATTATTTTTAATTTATATAGTTAATAGAATACTTTTTCTTTTATATATTTTAAGTATTCTTTCCTTTCTTTTATACATATTATTAGTATTATTTATTATTAATTTTAATAGCTATAGTTATATAATTAATTAAGGTTTTAAGTATATTTTCTTTAAAAAGTTTATTCTTTATTTTTTCTTTAGGTTCTTTATAAAATATAAATATTAAAGGTTTATTATTTTAATTAAGTTAAAAGTAAGCTATTAAAATTAAGTAATATAGTTTACTATAGATCCTTATTATTTAAGTTTATTTATTTATTAAATAATAGCTTAGCTTTTATTAACTATTTTAAAAGCTTTTTTAATAGCTTTTTTAAACTTATTAAAATGAAAGAAAATAATATTAATTTTATTTTTTTATTATTATTATTATTATTATTAAAACAATCTTTTATAATAAATTTAAATTATATAAAAGTAGTTTCTTTAAAGTATTTATTAATATATAATACTTTTTAAACTAGCTTATTTAAAGCTTAAAAATAAAAATAAAGAAAGAAAGAATAATAAATTTTAAGCTAAGTTAAAAAGCTTTAAAGCTTAAAGGTAATATTATTATAAAGGCTAAGGTTTTTAAGTTTAAGGTTTTATTTTAAATTCTATTTATTTTATTAAAGAGTAAAAAGTTTTTCTATATAGTAACTAAGCTATTAGATTTTTATAATAAGCTTCTTAGTAATAGGTTTATAAAGAATAGAAATAAATCTTAAAGTAAAAGCTAAAGTAAATATAATATTAAATATTACTTAAAGTAATATAGTATAAATCTAATTAAAAGTTTTTAATATATAATAGCTAAGGTTAGGTTTAGTTAAAAGATTTATAAGGTAGTTAAGCTAAGTAATAAATTATAAAGTTATTAAAGACTAGCTAGCTATAATATCTAGGTTTAAAGAATAGTTTATATAAAAAAAGGCTATTTTAAGCTTATAAGGAATATATAGTAATTATAAAGGGAGCTTATAGCTAATATATAGTGATTAGAGGCGTAGCTCGCTGCATATATGCGGCGAGCGCTGCGTGTGATATGATTGGTTGAGCCGTCGGTCGGAAGAAGGTTAGTCCGGTCCGTAGGGGCGGTCTGTAACACCCGATAAGCGAGTGGGGCAAAAGCGGTTTGTGATGCGTGATGGCGGCTGGACCGTTTGCCAAGTTGTAACATGAAAAAGGTTTTTGTTATTGGAATTTTGTCTGAGGGATTAACAGAGCGTTATTGGTCAGCTCATTGTGGTTTCTCTGCGCTTTTGACGCATCGTGCTTCGCAGTGAGTTTATATGTGGATTGAAACGCCCATGCGGTTGTAGGCTGGAAGAAAAGGAAAAGACGTCATTGATAAGCTAGACAAGTGACAAGCTCCGAACATCAATGCTGCAGGAGTTTACTCGCGCGACTGCATTTGTTTTTACGACAGAGTCTGGTCTTCGTTCAAATTCACGGTACGAGCATTTTTGCTTTCGAGGCGCTTTTTCCCTTGCATTGATACCGGACGAATCCGACGACACTGCCTCACTCAGGGAACAAGGCCCTGGGTGGATAAAGGCGTCGTGGTTGTGGTTCAACGTCGTCGGTACCAACCAGTGCTGCATGTCGGGACAAGTCATTATTGGCGACCCACTTCTCTATTACAAAGAAATAGAAAAAAGAAAATAAAGAAAAAGAAAACGAGAGAGAGAGAGAGAGGAGAGAAGAAGAAGAAAGAAAAAAAGCGCATAGCCAACGCCCGCACGAATGAATTCGACCCAACTTGACCGGGCCGGGTTGGCTAATGCCCTTCGCATCTGAGATCCGGGTGGCTTTTATCCTCTGCCGTCCGTGAGATGCAATCGCTCGTCATCTATTCGTGTCCTCGTCCTCCTCCCCTTACACAGCGTAGCCGCACGTTCGAATTCCACAAAAGTTCGACGCCCTGCCCAAACGCTCATGTTGCCCAGGTACATTAGGCACTCTTGAATTATGAGTCTCTTGAGCGGCTGGTTCCGCTCGGCCAGTTCCTCTGCCGACCCTCTCAGCGCAGAAGAATATCTGACCAAGGAGCGAGAGCACCTCGCCGATGCCCTCAAATGGACAGCCCTCGTCATGAACGACGACATCGATGGTGCATGGCAAGGGCTCGAGCGAGGAAACTCGTCCTTTCATAGCCTCGGCGCGGGGGTCACCTCGTTCATGCGCTCCGTGCTAGGGTTCGAGAAGGAGATTATGGCACAGACAGCGGCAAAGCTTTCCGACTGCGAGACAAAGGCATGGAACGACTACAAGAGGGCGCAGAAGCACAGCGGGCATCCTGCTGCCGTCGGCACGAGCAGGATTTACCCTCCAGGGACCGAGTATGAGTTGGTGAGGGCAGAGGCGCAGCTGATGAGCGCCGTGGTCGGCGTTCTCAATGAAAGCATCGTGGAGGCCATGAAGAGCTTCTACAAGCTGAGGAAGGCGTTTATCATTCTGGATGGTATCATAGCGGCTGAGACAAAGGCCCTGGAGGCGCGGCAGACGGCGCTTAACCATCATCAGGCCGGCGGTCATGAGGCGAATGTGTCCACGCCGAATGGGAGCAAGACGACACTGTCATCGACGAACACATCACCGTCAACAGCAACGTCCCTCCCTGCGGTCCTGAACAATACAGCAGAGAAGTCAGCCGAGAAGTCAGCCTCTCACGCCCCAGAACCGTTCCCTCCCCCCCAAACGCAACCAGCGCACGCGGAAACAGAGCTCAAAATCACGGACCCGATCGACGAATTCATCCACTCCGGCGCAAACATGTGCTTTGGCCTCATCCATCTCATCCTCAGTCTTATCCCTCCCGCCTTCTCGCGCATTCTCTCCGTCGTGGGGTTCCACGGCGACCGCGCCCGCGGAGTCCGTATGCTCTGGCGCTCAGCGAGCTACGACAACATCAACGGTGCAATCGCGGGCATGCTGCTCCTCGGCTACTACAACGGCCTGCTCGGCGCCGTCGACATTCTTCCCTTCCCCGCGGATTATGACGAGGACGCCGAAGCCGTGGGACCCCCTCACCAGAAATGCAGACGGCTGCTTCAAGATTTGCGCGCGCGGTACCCGGATTCGCGAATGTGGCGCGTCGAGGAATCTCGCCTTTACGCCAACGACAGGGACCTTCCGCGCGCCATCGAGTTGCTCTCGACGGGCAAGCAGTCCGCCATGAAGCAAGTCACTGCGCTCAACAACTTTGAGCTCGGCATCAACGCCATGATACTGCAGAACTGGGGTCTCATGCGCGATACCTTTCTCCTGTGTCTCGGAAGCAGCGACTGGAGCCCCGGCGTGTACTACTACCTCGCCGGATGTGCCGCCCTGGAACTCTACCGCGACGCGTATCACGAGCACAACCAGACCGGCGATTCCGTGTCAAGTACTGCCGAGGTCGGTCGGCTCAAGGACCAGGCGGAGGAGTACCTGCGCAAAGTGCCCCACGTGTCAGGCAAGCAGCGTCTCATGGCGCGTCAATTACCCCTCGAGGCCTTTGCACAGCGCAAACTCCAGAAATGGGAGGCCCGGGCCACGGCGTTGGGCATCGACGTCGCCGATGCGGTTGGTCCAAGCCCTGCGCTCGAGATTTCCTACATGTGGTGCGGGCAGAAGAAGATGAGCAGCAAGGAGATGGAGTTGGCCCTGACACATCTCGATTGGAATCGATGCACGGCTCGACCGGAAGTGGTTGACGAATTGAAAAAGGAAGAGGATGACATGGCCGTCTGGGCAATCAGCATGTCGTCCATCCTTCAGAGCATGGGCAAGACGGACGAAGCAATTCGGCTTTTGGAGCAGAATGTGCTGTTGCATGATAAGTACGATTCTCTTGTGTCCTCACATTCGCACCGTTATTCGGAACACCCCCTTCCCGCTGGAGAGTGGGACGCTAACTGACGTTGCGAGCGTAGATCCGTCTTTAAAGGGCGCCAGAAAGACGATTATGTTCTGCCAGTGGCAAACTACGAATTGGCTGTCATCGCATGGACGCAATGTTGCAGCCCCCCCAATGGGTTATCGACTGAGGAGGTATTGGCGTACAGACGCGTCAAGGCGAACGAATGCCAGGACCATCTGGAACGGGTGAAAACGTGGGAGTCATTTGTGCTGGATGCGCGGGTCGGGATGCGGGTGCAGAGCGGGCTGGAGACGCTGGCGTGGTTTCGAAGGAAGATGGGCTGGTAGACCTGATTTCCGCCTCTATATTTTGTACTTGCTTTTATGGTCCAGTCTTCCATTTCATTTCATTTTTATTCTTTATTCTTTTTATTCTTTATTATTCTTTTCTTTTTTACATGGTAGTCCAGTTATGAATATACATAAACATACAGTTGGATAGCATGATCGGGCTGGACATTGAAATGGATTCCCAATGCGAGGCTTTGTTGTAGCATGTCAATGGTAAATGACACCCGCAGGTGAAGCATTGGCGTAGGAATTGCAATAGATTTATATCTTTTTTTAGGTTTTGTACTCGATCTCATTTCGGCGGAGGTAGGGGGGACGGGTAGATTGGATCCTTTCATGCTTGAAC
Source organism: Claviceps fusiformis PRL 1980 (assembly GCA_000223055.1). Classification (NCBI taxonomy): domain Eukaryota; kingdom Fungi; phylum Ascomycota; class Sordariomycetes; order Hypocreales; family Clavicipitaceae; genus Claviceps; species Claviceps fusiformis. Next base: position 5,541 of record AFRA01000287.1, read on the forward strand.
AACTTTACGACGTGGCCGCTGGATTAGAATCTGGTACAATCTTACGAGTGAGCTAAATTTGTGCACTCAATACATGAAAGAAAAAGTTATTTATTCATATTTCATATAATACATTGGGTTAAAAACCCATTAAACCACAAGCTGTCAAAACTTTTTAGCCGCTCAACTTGACTTTCTTCTTCAGGGTGTCCTTGGCGTCCCGAAGGGCAGTGCTTCCCCTTCGCAGTTTATCCGCAGGGCTCTGTTGCGCACCGTGCGTGTCTGCGTCCCTGTTGACGTTCTCAAATACATCGCGTCCCTTACTGGTTCCCTGAACCCAATCCATGATTCCCACGGCACCGTAGTTGGACGAGCCGCCGCCACCATAGTGAATCGCAGTTCGGGCAGTGATGCCACTCAAGACGACGCCAGGAATAAATGTGTATCCCGACATCCCGAGCGTCTCTTCAATCGTGGTGATGATGGTAACGAAAAAATACGTGAGCATGTGTGTTCGGATCAAAGCCGACGGGAGAAAGACGGGCAAGAATCGATGAAAAAAGAGCGCCAACGGGTGGTCAGTAAACACCTGCAGACTGTATGGTGCCCCCCCGCAAGTAGCATGGGCGTAGGCCAGGTGCCTCCTGGCAAGGCCAGACTTCCCATGAAGCACTCGTCGATGAAGATAATACTGCAGTACCTCGCGAGACACCAGGATGAAAGTGCTGTGCTTGGTGACGGTCCACGGAAGAGGCAGCGTCGTGCTCATCTTGAAAATGTGCTTCTTAAACACGAGTGTGTATGCCATGCTCAAGGCTGCCTCGCCGGCCATCCAGAGAAAGACGTTGAGCGCAGCGAGCCCGAGAAGCTTGCCCAGCTTGGGGAAACTTCGAGGTGGCAGGGAGCTCCGGCCGCCATGCTTGAGGGCCCCGGCGAGACTGGGCACGCTGATGTCGAAAAGGAGGAAGACCACGGAAGGAATAAGCCAGAAGATGACGCGAAGAACCAGTATGCCGGAGAGGTGTATCTCGAGGGGGTGGTGAGTGAAGATCAGACTAGACCATGTCATGTAGATGGAGATGAGATTCACGGAGGTGGATACGGATGCCCCCCTTGTCGGGAAGAAGACATAGGAGAGTATCGGTATGGAAAGGAGGACATCTATCATGGCGGAGGTGATTGAGCGCGGCGCGACTGGGCGCTAGCGGTGGTTTCGGGATTTGTGGCCGCGTTTGATGCGCTTAAACAAAGCAACAGATGCTGAGAAACTTGTGACGGCGCGAAGCCTTGGGCGCCGGTCAAAGAGGGAATCGGGGCATGAGAAAATGGTGTGATGCCATCCATTGTTCCCGTTGGTGGTGAATCGCGATGTGGCACGGCATTCTTGTTCAACCGAGGTTCCTAGTATGGTCTAGTTGAGTCTAAGTTGCATGTAATTAAAATTAGGTACCTACTAGGTACCTTGTATCTACCGACAGCTAACCTGGGCAACCACCTTGAGTACCGAGCTAAGTAGGTATCTACCTATCTGCGCAGACCTATCTCCTAGGGACAGCCTCCCCCAGATTTGTGACAATTTTGCGTTTTATAATTATAATACGCCATCTTATAATACCTTATAATACCCATAGTTGCTTGAAATTATTACGGATCTGTCACTGGCTGTCACCAGGAGCAGGCATAGCGAGCGTAGGTACTAGGTAGGTACCTCGGTAAGTAGACAGGTACCTACAGAAGATGATTGACTGGTTTGTTGGTTAACATGAGCCCGGCCGGCAACGCAGTCTTGGAGACTGGAACTCGGTTCCATCCCCAGGCTCGCTCAACATAGTTGCATGCGAAACCAAGCAACTTAACTTGGAGTACTAGACGGTAAAGATGTAGAATTGGAGTCGCGGCATCTTACTCTTGAATGCCCCCGCTCGAGATGCCGGATGCCGCATGGGATCTAAAATAGAACTCAGGGCATGACCATGCAAGGTGACATTGTGGTCAGGAATCATTCCTGCCACGACCTTTGATTGCGCGAATGATATTGGGACCACCTATGACCGCAGGAGGCAACAACAATATACGTTTTGGTCTCGTATACTTGAGTATGAAAACAAGTCATCAGACCAAACCTGGGCTAGGCAAGGAGCCTCTGCTTCTTCTTCTTCTTCTTTTTTTTCCTCTAAGGTTTCTGTATTGAAAAAAAAAGGGGGTGTTGGGGGCTGTTTGGATGGGGGCAGGCTGCAGGGAATCAAGGGGGCGGGGTCTCTCCCGCCAGCATTTCTAAAGAAATCGAAGCGGTACTGGGATGCTGCGGCTCTTGAATTCTCTTTTCTGGCCTTGTGAACAAGAGTCTCCATGAACCTAGAAATAGAGAGGGAAACCGTTGCGCGCTGTGGAGAGGACGAGGTTAAATTATTGAGAAGGAAAACAAAAAAAGAAGAAGAGCATAGAGTAAAAATTAGGAAAAACAAAGAAAGAAGGCCAGAACAAAAAAAAAAAAAAGAGGGGGGATAGAAACGTCGAAAGACAGAAAGGGAATCAAACCCCAGCCTTTATTTCGTCAATTAAGTAGCCCTTGTTCATCGAGCGCGAGCCCTAGTTCAGAGTGGGCAGCAGACTTGAAGTAGAACATGGACTGGACATTGCGATCTCTTTTCTCCATAATTCTAGCGTCATATTGTGCGTTGGTTTCCTGCACGTGCAGTCCGCGATGCGAAATGGCAAAGGCATTGTCTGCGGCCGTCATCGTTGGTCGCTTGTCGAAATGGAAGCGGTGATTTGTGCCATCGTACGGTTTGTGCATGTACATAGGTACTTAAGTACATACTGTACGTAAGCACGTAAAGTACGTACTGTCTGGCTGGTCTGTGACTGGACGGTGCGCACGGCTAGGCTTTAATAAAGTCTGGTACTTAATTACTTAAACCAGAAAACCACACTGGACCAGACATCGCAAGGGAGGCCCGCAATCAAACCCACTTCTTTTTGCAGTGATTCTTTACTTGGTCAGGATCGCCTTCTCACCACCTCACCACAATCCCAAACAACGGCGCGTTCCTGCACGCAACCATCCCACACGTTCATTGACGAAGCGAGCGGCCTCTGTAGTTGACTTGCCGGCCTTGCAGCGCAGACAATCAGACAACTGACCTAACGCAAGGGTCCCCCCCCCCCCCCCCCCGACTACGAATACACACACACGAGCTCGCAGACGACGCCCTTCCGAAGACCGCTGTCCCATCTCCCCATGATCCCGAACAACCTCGACCACGACCAGGCATTGTGACCCTCGGCTGACGCGGAATTCTGTGCTCGCGGGTTCTCCAAGTCCCTCTGCCAGAGTTGCCCGCATCTCCACCGCACCGTCTTGCCTGTTCGTACGGCTGCTAGGGTCTGGAAGCTTGGTTGACGGCTCCAGTCTCCAATAATGGATCTCCAATCTGCAGGCTCTCCCGGCGAAGAGGTGCCCCCTATCCCAGCTCGTCATCGCTTGCACGTCAACCAACGGGATCCCAGACATCACCATGCTCGCGAGGCTCGCCACCCTCGCCGCCGGTCGTCGCAGGCAGCGAACTGCGCTAGCATTGCTCCTGCCTCTCCCGAAATCATATCAAACCTCATCACCAGTCTGAGCGTCATCTCCCAGCCTGCCATCAGCCACTTCGACACCCAGCCTGCTGCTCTGCCCTTTGGCCTGCCCAGCCCGACGAGTACTTCTCCTGGAAGTTTCGGAGTCGATTACGGCGCCTATGCTCGGCCCGACCTCCACGATTCCACGCTTGCCCCAACATCGCTCGATGATCTTGCTGCCAGCCCGCCGGTCGTCCGCACTTCCAGGCCAACGAGCGGGTTTTCGCCCTTGACAGGCGCAAAAAGCCCCCAAACCCGTAGCTCCAGCCGAGACAGCGGCGCGTCCGGCTTTCGAAACTTGATTCGCAGCACCAGCAGCCTCGCCTCCCGCCCACCATCCCCCGGCTCTGCCACCTCGAGGAGAAACGATACGCACAACATCGGCGATTTGTCCATACAACGCACGACTGCGGAGTCAAATGCTGCAGACTTGAACCTTTGCCCATCACATGATAGCTGTGGCAAGAAGACTGGCTGGAGCAGCAAGCCAATTATGTACATGAGCTCCAAGGAGCAACTCCGAGAACGAGAATCAGAGCGAAAACGACTATCAGGACAAGCTGGCGGCAGCACGGCCGAAGCAGGAGTGGGATCGTCCGGAAGAAGCATCGACGACCATGGTGTTGAAAAACTAGATCCCATTCTTGCAGAGATCGCCATCAGCGAAGAGCCGACCTTTCACGGGGACACATCGGGGTTCGATGGAAACAACCTGCACGCAAGCCCTCAGCCAATTCCCACCAGAGACTCAAGCTTAAACAAGCCTCGGACACGGCAGAAGCAGCCGAGCGCTCGGTGTTCCCAACGGGCTGGCAAGGTGGCTGCTGTTGACGATGCCATTGTGGAGGCGGAAGAACAAGTACGTCGTCAACGTAACGTGCCTGCAGCAGCCGGACCACAGCATAGACGAACAGGATCCGACATGGTGACGCATGGGAAATCATTCTTGCTTGAACCCGATGACCTTCCCACGCTTGCCATGTCAGCATCGTGTGCGGCACAACCACTAGCTGTGGACACCATGAGTCTCGACTCAACCGTCCACAGCGATGACGGAGCGGCGCCCTCTCCCGCTGTGAGCCAACGACGTCGTGGCAATGACGGCGCCGTTGGAAATAACGGTCGAGTGCCGGGGCGTCTGAGTCCTGGGCCGAGGGAGGCGCTGGGCCTCAGGCGGAGCAGTCCTCGTTTGAAGCAATTATCGGGGCAGTTGAGTCCCCGAAGTGAGGCGGCAGCCAGCATGAGTGTCCCGCCAGACTCCTCGCCGCAAACCCAAAACTTATACCCTGCTGGTTATGAACGCCCAGCCTCGGCAGACTCCATCGACGACGCCGTCGAGTCGTATCTTTGTTCCCCGCGTCTGTCCCAGAAAATCCGACACCCGCAAACTGGACGCATCATCTCTTTCTCCGAAGTGGGTGATGCCACCGGATCAGCAGTCTTTTGCTGCGTCGGTATGGGCTTAACAAGATATATCACGGGCTTTTATGACGAACTAGCCTTGACCCTCAAGCTCCGTTTGATTACTCCCGATCGACCGGGTGTCGGAGGCAGCGAGCCATATGCTGATGATGCGACAAGTCCGTTGAGTTGGCCAGGTCAGTGCAAATTCTTGTCTTATTCTGTTTTCAAAAAAAAAAAAAAATAGCAAATCTCTTGTCTTGCAAAGAAAACAAGAAAAAGTGCGGGAAAAAAGAGGGAAAAGAGGATCTCTTTACACAGTCGCGACGCAAGCACCCGATCCGATATACTAATCGAATGCAGACGATGTCTATGCCATCTGTCAGGCCCTCAAAATCACCAAATTCTCTATCCTTGCTCACTCAGCTGGTGCCATCTATGCTCTTGCAACCGCCCTGCGCATGCCTCAACATATCAGGGGTCGCATCCATCTACTGGCACCTTGGATTCCCCCTTCTCAGATGAACGTTTTCGGGGGTTCTCAGACGCTTCCACCGACAAATGCTATTCCTACGTCGCAAAAGATTCTGAGACACTTGCCCACGACTTTTCTCAAGGCGGCTAACAGCAGCTTCATGACGGCAACCAGCAGCTCCATCACGAGCTCTTTACCCAAGCACGCCCGGCGGACAAAACGCAAGTCAAACACGCACGGCAGAGATGGGACCAACACTGCTACTCGCAACGTCGGTAACGACCAAAATGGGAACAACAAGAATAACCGAGAGGAGGGTCACCAGACCGACCCGGACCTGAGGTCTCCCGTGATGAGTGAAGACATGGATCGGATTCGGCCTACGGGTGAAGGTGGTATCGACGGGCAGTCCGCAACAAAATCGTCGACCGAAATCATGGCCGACCGGGAACGACAAATGACGTATGACACGCGGCTCACTTATGCAATTTGGGAACTAGCCACCACAGGCGCGAATCCCGCCGTGGACCTCTTAGTATGTCTCGAACGACGGCACACAATCGGGTTTCGCTATGTCGACATCACTCGCCCCGTCGTCATCCACCACGGCAGCAGAGATACGAGAGTGCCCGTCGAAAATGTCAAGTGGCTGGGCAAAGCGATGAGACGATGCGAGGTTCGTGTTCTAGAAGGCGAAGGCCACGGTTTGATGGCAAGCGCAACCGTCATGGGATCCTTGCTTATGGAGATGAGCAAAGAGTGGGAAGACTGGATGCGCGTAACTGGAGCAGATGGACGAAAGGACCGAGAGAGCGGAGAAAGGGGCCGAAGGGGCACAATTACATCGGCAGCATGAATTTCTTTTTCTTTTGATACTTTATCTTGGGATTCATGGACGGCATTGGTAATTTCCTCCCAAGTTTCGCTGCCTTTTTTGTTTCTTATTTTCTTTCCCTATTTCTTTTGCTTTCCCTATTTCTTTTTCTAATTCTTTCTATTTTTTTTTGATATGTTTCTTGCATCTTTCTACTTTTCGTCTTGATTTGGGCAGCTTCATCTTGAAAAGTTGCAACACCACCAGCTACCATTACAAAGGCGTGTAAAATATAACGTTGGTCTTGGTCGAGCATAGCAGGTGATTCCAGAGGGCGTGGGGAAACGGTCGTTATAGAAAGGAGGCTCTTTCATGTATCATAATCTGTTTAATGTATTCTAATGTGGTCTGGTGTTTGTTTCTAGTTTCTTACTAAAGAGGGTGCACAGCACGTATTTATTAATTGTACACGGTCGTCTGAGATATGCAGTCTCATGCTACGATAGTTATATGATGTTGGATTGCATAGTGTATTTCGGAGCGGGGGCTGAATCATGTTATGAGCCATTTACGCAAATTCCGAGGTTGAACTGAAAGATAAACAACGTCTCAGTTCATTCCGCGCGGGGTATTCGGTTGACGTGTGCCAGAGAGAACATATACATAGTGATGGAGGCGCATCTTTTTCAATCTGCCTTATGAAGGCAGGTAGGTAGCTTGCTTGAACCATCAAAGCGGAGCAGAGCATACAAGAAAGTGAAACAGGGACGCATAATCGCACACTTTGTGTCAAAAGGTGGTGAAGCATTAGTAAATGATTCTGAATGGTCATGACCAAGAAACTCCCCTTTAGAAATTCCTGTCGACTTACTCAACGTTTCATATGACAATCAAGTATCTACGTCTCTTCCAAGACCCGCGTCCAATCAAACTTCCTCCAACCCTTCTTCCATCCTTCCACCCTCTGATCACCCCTCACCCACCGTCCCTGCTTCTTCGCAACCCCAGGCTCAGCATCTACAATTCCACCCAGCACCTCCCTCGCAAACAAATCACCCCTCGGCCATCGATCTGAGTCCTCGACGATGTGGCCAAGACCGCCGTCCAGCGTAAACCACACGTGGAAATACGGCATCTCCTTGGCCAGGCTCCTCCGGAAGGCCATTCTTCCCATTCCGTCTCGGGCTGCTGCCCCAGTATCAATAATCTTCTTGTGTTGCGCCCATTCCTCGTCCGAAGATAGAAAGGCCTCCTTGAAGTAGGCAGGCGCGGTGGCGCCCTCGGAGTAGGGAATCGGGACAGCCACCATGGCGGCGTGTAAGTGACGATTCGGCGCCGCTGCGTTTTCGTAAAAGACGACCTCGCGGCCCTGTTGGTGGTACATCCGGGTGAGAGACTTCATGAAATTGCGAATTTCTTCCCACTCGTCATCGTCGCACTCGAGGAGATTGACTCTGTGGGATAGGGGCACGATGATGGCTCCGCCAGGGCTGATTTCCGGTTCAGGCGGTAGTGTGAGGAATACACGAGTGGCAAGAGAAACTACGGGCGCAATTGGCGGGCGATTCTGCTCTTCATGATAGCAGAGCGGGCAGGAATCCAGGACGCGGTTGAGCCTTTGGAATTGCGCGACGGCCATGTTTTTGAGGTTGAGCTCGCTTTTGTGAACTCGCTGCGCGAGCTTGGAGGCATTCTCGTCCATATAATCTAGGTCATTGTCAAATGCGCCGTCCTTGGCGATGCGCTCGGCGAGGCGGAGTGCTTCTCCGCCGGGTGCGTTCTTGGTGCGCCGCTCCTCACGGAGCATGTCCTCGATGGTCATGTCCGTGTTTTCTTGGACGAGCCCGCGCTCGCGGCCGCGCTTGGTGTCGAGGGGTTGGACTTCTCCGCGGGACCCAGCTAGTTGGCGATTGTGCATTGTTCCAAGAACCACGGCCTGAGGGGCATTCTGCGAGGATGAGGAGGATGCTAGGGCCGCGGCGCGGTTGTATTCTTGTTCGAGCCGTGCTGCGTCGGGCGCTCGGCGCAGTTTGGCCTTCATCATTTGGGCGCGCAGTCGATTGAGTGATGTTGGGTCCATGGGCGTTGTCTGTTCGTGCACGACGATTCCTGGGCCTGGTTCTAACTTTGAATGTCGACTTGGAGAGACACTCGACCGGGATTTCTCGCGTCTCTGTTCTTGCTCCCGTGCAAGGTACAACTCGCCGGTTGGCGTCTCCTTCTCCCTGTACCCTGATCCGTAAAGCCTGCGACGCTCCAACTCCTCTTGTTCCTCGCGCGCATGGTCGAAGTTTCTTAAGCTACCATAGCGCTCTACAGCAACCTCGTCTATCGGTCGACCGCTGTCCTCGGCTGTGGTGTACACCCCTCGCATCCTCGTCATCCGCCAAGAGGACCCCGAATCTCCAAAAGTGTAGTCCACGGTTTGTGTAGCCCTCTGCAGTGGCACGTCTGAAGGAGGTAGAATTCCGTCGTTGAGCTTCTGCAGATGGCCCTGATTCAGTTCGCGCGCGTGGATCACGCGTTTGGGTTCCTGCACAGGCGGTGTGTTGACCTTGGGCTCTGCGCGACTTAAGTGTTGGACACCAAGAGCGGATGGTCCGACCATCCAGGCATCGCGTACGGGCGTGTCGGACCTTTCCTGTTTACCACCAAGGTCTTCATTTGCATCCATGTCGCTATGCCGCTGTGCACCACGGCTCTGCTGGTCGTCGTCTCGGCGGCGGTGGTGCCTGTGTCCGTGTCGGTGTCTGTCTCGTGACTGATGCTCGTCATCGCCGTGTTGGTGCGAGTGCCTGCTTCTCTTATGGCTGCGGCCATCTTGGTCATGGTGTCTATGACGATGGCTTTCCTCTCCAGACTTGCTGTCGCCGTGCGAGTGCCTGTGCTTGTGGCGACGTCGCTCTCGGTCATCCTGGCAAGATTTGTCACGCTCTGCCTTCTCTGCAGCCAAAGCCTTCTCGAATGCGTCTAAACCGTCCATGGCGCTTGGCGTTGGTTGATGAATGGCAGTGGTGATGGGGCAGCTGTGGAAAGCCGACTTGATTTATCTCTTGTCTTGGATAGAAGGTCGCCGCAGTTCTGCCCATCTTCTTTGGCGGTGACGGGAAGCGGGTATGTTACGTCTTTTGTGGGGTCAGTTTGGTACATGAGCCCGTGGGGTATGGGCTGTGCATCACTCTTGTATTTCACCAGACTTGACAATTCTTTTTGACGCCAGAAGAGTTGTCTCTAAGTTTGCATAAATGCTATTTTCGATTCCTTCGCGCTCGGAAGTTCAGGTGGAAGACATGGCAATTTTGGACTGAGCCTCCGCGCTTGATTCTATTTTATGCCCGCCGTTGCTAATATAAAAAATTGCCCTACTGTTAAAAGCACCCAACCCAACAACATGTTGCTGACGGGAAGCGAGGTCACACTCGTAAAAAAATGCAGCCAGGCACGAGTTGTTGCACACAGTAAATCTAAGTACCTTAAGTAGTTGATTCGTAGACCAATTCTACAAAAAAAACGATCGCGCCAGGACTCGAACCTGGAATCTCGGCAACCGGAACGCCGCGCCTTGCCATTAGGCCACGCGACCAATGAGTCACGACGTGAAATTTCTTATTATTCTATATACGTTTACTGTGGTTGAGTCTCAGTTTTGAAATTGAATGTTTAGCGACTACTGCGATACAGAATAAGACCTGATTTATGAGTGCTATGTACCTACCTGTTGCTTCAAGTTCTTCTTTCAAGGTATCCGGTCCATGCACAACATGTTTTGTCGGTGAAACCACCTTATAAAAGCTGGGTTTATTAAGCATTGGACACAGTAAAGTGTCGTTTCTTATCCCTCTGCAAATTATAGCTGCTCTTCAACGTTAGCTTAGCACTTCAACCATTTAGAACGCAGTTTTATCAGAATCTAACCCTAAGTAACGCAATGGACCTAGCCTACCTTTCCCCCGGATGATCCAGGGACTTCCCAAATCTTAAAACAGTGAGAGGATAGACATAGACATCGTTCTTTGTCCCAGAGCACTATAGGCAGATGCTTTAGTTCAAAACCTTTCTTCCCAAAAAGTATAGTGCTCTAAGATGTCCTACAAATTGGGCGACCACATTGGCACCTAAGCTGTCGTTGGATGTGCCAATATTGACAGGCTCCTCGCACCATATTTGAGTAGTGAACCTCTGACTAGGAGTTGCTGCAGCAGGAACAAAAGCAGCAGCGGCGGCGGCGAAAACTGGTGCAATGTATTGTATGGTGTTTGTTTTTGTTGCTAAGTGTCTAAAATAATGAGATGGGGTGATGAACTTAGTTTTGCAGGTGCTACCTTCCTACCTTTAATAGCTATCAGCAGATCTTGAGGATAAGTTCTGTTCCAGTATGATGGTTCTGCCATATGGACGCTTTATCTAGGAAAGCCATTTCGTGAAACTGACTATAATAGCTGCTGCGGTGTTGTGCATGGAGCGCAGACTCTGATTCGCCGGGCTCCAAGATAAATTGCTAAAATTTCTAAAATTTCAGAATAGATATACTTATTCACAGATTCTTCTTATTAGTACTAAGGTTACGCCTTAGATTCTCACAGCATTGGACACGGGTTCACTCGTCGTTTGTCCTCTACAGCACCAAGCACGAAGCACGAAGCCAGAAACAAAACACACACGCACACACACACAAAACTGAAAAGGACAGTCAAAAGCAACTATGAATCCTGTAGAAGTGACCAAGCCTCTTCTCGAAAATTGTTATCTAGATAGTTTGTGGGCGTGTGCAAAGGTGTAGCTTATTTGGCATCTGGGAGAATAAATATCACAAGCAGGGAACGTGCTCGAGCACTAACCACGGCCACGCCGGTTTGGAAAATGAATGTAGATCACCAATAAGCGAGGATAGCATGCTAGCCTAGGCGCGGCTGAGTCGTGCGGTGCGCTATATAATTCTTTTATTTAATGGCCATTCTTACTGTTGCGCACCTGAGATAGCATGTGAGTTTATAGCATTAGTAGGATATAAATTGCATTAGAAGGTGTCACATGTGCAAAGTGGCACTCGGCCAACTCAAGGCACCCACGCATAAGGGGTACCTAAAAGCCTAAGGTATCCTTACTTACTATACATATATATAAGAACTCTATAACCCTTAGGACCTTTAAAAGGAACCTCAACCTTTAAATCCCTTAAAGCCTTTAAAAAAGCTAAAGTTAATTATTATTTAAATAAAGTTATTTATATTTTAAGCCCCCTTTATTATAGCTTTTATTATAAATAATTAACTTTTTCTTTTTTATAAAGTAAGAAAGTACTTATTTTTATTACTTTATTTTATATTAATAAAACCTTAAAAATATTTTTTAATTTTTTTAAAGAATTATTTATAATTCTTTTCTTTTTTTTAATAATATTAAAAATTAATAAATATAGTTTTATTAAAGCCTTTATAAAAAACTATATTTTTATTTTTATTTTTATTATTTTTTAAATTTATATTTTTTAGCAAGTACTTATTACTTTATAAAGATTAATCTTAAATTAAGCTTTAACTTTATTTAAATTACTAAAGAGTATAAATAAAAAATAGCTTTTTATTATAAATATAGCTTATTTAAGTATTTAGTTATATCTTTTAGGTTAATAATGTGACAAGGGCCAAATTATAAGGGGCTTGGAATGCAAAGATTCTATTCTGACAATAATCGACTTTAGCTCTCTTAGGGGTTCCGAGGGATCTAGAGGTCTAGGTTCCCTCTAGAGGTCCTAAGGGCTGCGGAAATCTTATATATATGTGCTATAAGCAAGGATACCTAAGGTCCTAAAGTTTCTCTTATATGTGGGTGCCTTAGGTTAGCTACGTGCACCCTAGCATATATAATACAATCCCCCCCCTTTAAAAGACGCTTATCCTAAGCGTTTATAATGTCTTTATTATAGTATTAAGGACTTATAAGTTACTTAGTTTACCTAGGTTATTAGTTATAAATTATTTAAGTATAGCTTTAGCTCTATCCTTAATAAAATATTTATAGGGTTCCTATATCTAGTGTTTTCTTATAGGCTATCCTTTTTACTTTACTAAGTACTTAATATTATTACTAATAGTTTATATATTATAAATTTCCTTTACTTAAAAGTTTTTAGCTTTAATTAGCTTAGCCTTCTTTAGAACCTAGTTAGAATTAATATCCTTTTTAGCGTAAAAAGGCTTAATTAAAGAGATATAAAAGGAGTTATAAATACACTACTCCTTTAGTAATAATAGCTAAACTATAGTAATAAAGATAACCTTTAATATATAAAAGAGCCTTAGTATCTTTTTATTAAGCTTCTTTATAAGCTGCTTAATATAGATATTCTTAGCGTTAAGTATAACTAACTAACCTTCTATATATTTTAAAGGGAATATATACTTTTTATTTACCTACTTCTTTACTTATTAATAGCTTTTCTCTAATTATTTCTTTACTTTATTATATACTTATATTATCTAGTGTATATATAGTTAGCTTCTAGGGTTTAAGGGAGCTCCTATTAGTAAATTATATACTACTAGGTAATATCTATAGTTAGTAAAAAAAGGTATTATTTTAGTTACTATTAAGAATAAATTATTATATATAAATTTAGCTATTAATAATAAATCCTCCTAATTAAATATCTTATAATTTATAAAGGTATAAAGGTATATCTTTAGAATCTAATTAGTATATTTTATTTATTTATTAATTTAAGGATAAAAGGCTATATTTATCCTACTCTTAATGCCTACTAGTTTAAAGAAATCTTTTTATAATTTAAATATAAATTAAGAGTTATAATTTAAAATTATATCTAAAGGGATACTATAGTATTGCTAGTATTCCTTTATAAAGATATAAAGAAGGTTTTTTATTTTCTTTCTATCTACCTTAAGAGGTATAAAGTAAGCTATCTTTATAAAGGGGTTTATTATTACCTAGATTAAATTGTAACTATTAGATACTAGCAATTCTATAATAAAGTCTATTATAACAGACTACTATAGCTTATAATATAACTTAAGTGGTTATAGTAGTCTATAAAGTATATATTAAGGATTCTTATTTTATTAATAATCTAGGTAGCTTTATATATATTCCTTAGTTATAGATTCTAACTTAAGCCACTAGAAGTTATAGGTAATAAGTTTAATAGTTTTATTTATTTCTATATAGCTAGCTACTTTTATATTATATTTAAAGGATATTATCTCTATTCTTATAGATTTAAAGATCTAAAGGCATCCTTTTTAATATAATATCCTATTCTTAATAGTAATATATTTATTTAGTTCTTTTTATTATAGTACTATATAGTACCCTTTATTAAGTAGTATAGCTACTTTAACTCTACTTATAAAAGTAGGATCCTATTAATAGGTAGTTAAACTACTAATGTATATAAAGGTAATTAATAGTAATAGTGTAAAGTGCTTAGGTTTTAGCATTATTATAATAGGTTAATTCTTTTTCTCCCTTTTTTTAGGTTAGTACTATAATAGTTATAATAAGATATTTACTTTATTGTTCTTTTTACTAAGTTAGTAAATAATAATAAAGTTATAGCTAAAGAGCTTTTATAACTACCTTACTTATTATTAGTTAAGGACCTTTACTTTAGTAAAGTATTTTAGGTTATAATAGTCTAAGAATACTTTAATATAATGCTAAGCACCTTTTAAATATTATCTCTACTTTTTAAAGCAGTTAATAATAGCTAAGAGTTCCTTATTATAGATCTTATAATTAATCTCTACTAGTAAGAGCTTCTAGGAATAGAAGGTAATAGGGTAAAGTTAACTATTAGAGTCTATCTATAAGAGCACTCCCTCTAAAGCAAAATCTAAGGCATTAGCCTTAATAATTACTAGTTTTAAAGGGTTAAAATGTATTAGAATAGGCGCTATTAAAAAGGATGTTTTTAGGGAGTTAAAGGCTTATTATATATTAGTTAATTAGGTCTATACCTTCTAATTAAGCTTAATAGAATCTATTAGTAGCTTTGTAATCTTTAAGAAATCCTTAATAAAGTAGTAGTAAAAGTTAGTAAAGTTAATAAATTTCTATACCTCCTTTAGGGTTATAGGGGCTTACTATTCCTTTATATAAAAAATCTTTATATTAAATATTAAGATTCTATTAGTAGATATATTATATTCTAAGAATTCTAGCTTTAAGACCCTTTAGTAGCACTTATAAGGGGCTACTACTAGGTTATGCTTTAAAAGCCTATAAAGCACTTCCTTAACTAACTTATTATATTTTTCTAGGCTCTTAGTATAGATTAGAAGATTATCTATATAGACTAATAGCCTAGCATTAATAAGGTCTTAGAAAATATAGTTTATTAAAGCTTAGAAGGTTATTAGAGCGTTTATTAACCTAAAAGGTATAACTAAATACTTAAATAAGCTATACTTATAGTGGAATGCTGTCTTTTATTTATAACCTTTAGTAATCTAAATAAGGTTAAAGCTAGATTTAAGGTTAATTTTAGTGAAGTATTACGCCCCTTATAGTTTATTTTATAACTTTTAAATTAATAAAATTAAATACCTAATAGGTATAGTAATTTTATTAATTTCTTTAAAGTTAATAACTAGGTAGAGTGGGTTTTTTAGATTTTTTTTATTAGTAAATATTAATAGTACACTATAAGGGGCATTAAATTTATAAATTCTCCCTATCTTTAGTATATTCTCTAGCTAAGGTTTAAGTGTAGCTAGTTTCCTTTTACTTATAGTATATAAGGGGCCCTAAGGAGGTATAGTGCCTTCCTTAAGGTTAATTTTATAATCCTATAGTTAATAATTAGGGAGCTAAAAGGCTACTTTATTAATTATAATTAAAAGGAATTTATAGAATTCTTTAGAGATAGTAGCTAAAGTAGTGTTTAAGGTAGCCTTTATTACTATAATCTACCTAAGGCTAGGTTCTTTTAAGTAAGAGAGACTATAGCAGTACTTTTAATAGTACTATAAAGAGAAAAGAATATAGTTAGAGTCTTTATTAAATAGGTTAGCTAGCTAATAAATTTATATTTACTAATAGGGAAGGATTATATTATAGTTAGTAAGGTTACTAAGCTTAAAGGTTAATTTAATAAAGTAATTCTCTTAATATCTTAGTACTAATAGTGCTATAAAGTAATACCCCTTAGTTATATTTAGTATATTGTTAAAGGTATAGAGAGTTTTTTTACTTACTCTCTTCTATAGCAGGAGGTTCTATTCCCTTACTATTTTTAGGGAAAACACTAGAATACCACTATTACTATCTAATAGCACCTTAATAGGGACCTCTTTATTATTAATTAGTAACGTTATATTAACTATAGGTTTACTTCTAACTTATAGTTCTTTTATAGCTAGTTTCTTAGCTAAGGGCTTTAGATTTATACTATAAATAAATATTATATTCTCTTCTCTTTACTATTTATTTCTACTAAATAGACTATAAATAGCATTTAAAAATCTAAGTTAGACTCTAAAAGCTTATAAAATCTATTCTTTAAAAGGTTATTAGTAGCAATACTAATCTTTAAAACCTTTAGTAGTAGGGGCTTCTTTAGTTCCTTCTCTTTAGCCTTATGTTTTAAAAAAAAGACCTTTAAAGCTAAGGGTAGCTCTTTCCTATCTATATTCTTTTAAGTATAGTATATTAAGGTATTATAAGTATTCTAACTACACTACTAGTAGTTAACTTTATTAGTTTTATAGTAATTAATAGCAGTTTAGTTTATACCTTAGAGGGTATCCTTAATAGTAATCTATTATTAAACCCCCTTAGACTTATACTATTCTCTAGTATTTAAGGATAAATTTAAGCTATATAAGTATTAGTTTAGTAACTCTCTTAGTTAGCCTAACTTTAAGTGCTTTAAAGTTAAAGTAAGTATACCTTTTCCCTATTAGTTTAGTTTAGGGTTAAATAATATATTCTTATATATCTACCCTACCTTTAATATAGTATTAAGGAAATCTTTATTAAAGTTAAAAAGTCCTCCCTAGTAAGAGTATATAAGTTAAGTTATTTTATTTAGAAGTGTCTTTAAAATATAGGTTTATAGCACTACTTTAAACTAATTTACTAAGTTATTTAAATTAAGTAATTTAGTAAGGTACTAAGTAGTATTACTATAGTATTTTAATTCTATTATTTTTTTATAGTTTTTTAATGCTTTTATTATATCTTTAAACTATTCCTAAATAGTAATAAAGTATAAGTCCTATAAGTTAGTTACCTATAGTAATTTAACTTACTTTATTTAGTGCTAGTGCTAAATCTAAGCCTTATTAGTAAGTAGTAATCCTACTTAGTTAATTTTAATTTAGTTAAAGGGGAAACTTTTAGTATAGGATTCTAAGTAGGCTATAACTCTTAACTACTAAAGCCTAAATTTACTTAGGTCCTTCCTATTATAGGTTAGTAGCTTATTAAGTTATATAGAATTAACTTAAGTAACTACTAGCTATCCTTAGCCTAGTAGTTAAGCTAATAGTTCTAAGAGATAATTATTACCTAAGTCTCTTAGTAAGCTAGATAAGGGTCTTAGTAGTCTTAGGGGCCCTAGTAGACCTAGTAGCCTTTATAAGGTCTCTAAGTTTAAGTTGCTACTAAAGGGTTTATCCCCTAAGGGGTTTTATTAATAAAAGGTTCCTAAGTACTATAACCTCTAGTAGGATTCTCTTTTATTTTATATATATACTAAATAAAGGTTCTTCTCTATAAAGGTAAAGGCAGAAGGCTTATAAAGTGCTTTAAAGGTATTTTAAAAGGATTCTATAACTACCCTTTACTTAATCTTACTAAGCGTTTTTATAATATCTATAAATCTCCCTACTTAAGTGTTCCTTAAGATATTCTTAGCTACTAACTTAGTAAGGTTATAGAATTTATTAAGTTAAGCCTTAGTATATTTATTTAAATCCCTAGGGCTTAAGTATTATCTAGCTAGGAGGCTAGTAATTTACTTACCCTATTAATATACCTAATAAATTTAGGAGTTTGCTTAAGTTTTAATATCTTACTTTATATTAAATAATTCTTTCTATAAGGCTTAAATAGCTATAGTATTCTAAGCCTATACTTATTAAAGGTAAATAATAATAGCTCTTTATTTAGTTTTACTTTTAATAAACTATATAATTTAGATATAAATATTACTAGCAAACTATTAGGTAGCTTCTTCTATTTCTTTTTAAAGCCTAACTATATCTTTTTAGCTAATTAGGACACTACTTATAATAATATTAAATAACTTCTAGTATTAGGCGCATACTTCTTAGTAGTATTCCTTAATTATTCCTAGGTTTTATTAATTATTTACTTATATATTCTAGGCTTAGGAGATAATTATCTTATACGTTTTCTTTATTTATTAGTTAAAATAAGAGATATTTATAAAAAGGGCTAAACTAACCCTAGCTAGGAGGTTAGGTATGTCTTTTATAACTATATTAAAGTTAGAAGGATTATAAATAACTATTTATCCTTCTTTAATACTAGCTAAAGCCTTACTTATAGCCTTACTAGTAGTTACCTTAGTAGGTATAGAAGGTATTATATTAAAGAAAGGGAAGTAATAATAATTAAATTTAGAAAGATAGAGTTTTAGTAATAGTAAAGGTAAAGGCTAATTTAAGGAATTAAGGAATTCCTAAATAGTCTATTCTAAGTTAATAAACAAATAATTAAAAAAGAAGTGTATTCTAACTATCTATTTAGTAGAGAAGGTAAGCTAGTTATTATCTACCTAAGGGGTATAGGGTAGGGTAGCTAGCCTATTAGCTTAGCTTCCTTTTACTAATAAGGTAGATATAAATAATAGAGAGAATAAAGAAAAGGGTTTTTATAGGGGCTTTAATAAAGCCTTACTTATAGAGTTTTAGTATTATTAATATTAGAAAGGGAGAGTAAATACCTTTAGGAGGTTAGGCTAGCCTTCTAAGGTTCTTCTAGTGCAGGGTAAAGCAGTATAGGTAGGTAAATTCCTATTATAAGGGAGGAAAAGTTAATTATTTGTGATAAGGGCTAAATTATAAGGGGCTTAGAATGTAAAGATTCTATTCTAATAATAATTGACTTTGGCTCTCTTAGGGGTTCTAAGGGATCTAAAGGTCTAGGTTCCCTCTAGAGGTCCCAAGGGCCGCAGAAATCTTATATATATATGCTGCAAGCAAGGATACCTAAGGTCCTGAAGTTCCTCTCATGCGTGGGTGCCTTGGGTTGGCCACGTGCACCCTAGCACGTGTGACAAATAAATACTTTAGCTACCTTTTAAGCCTTAATAAACTATATTTTTTAAAACCCTATTAATACTAAACTATTAATTTATATAAACAACCTTTTAATTTATATTAAAAGTTTAAAAAAATATAATAAGTTAATTAAAAAAGTACTTTATAGGCTTTTAAGGTATAAGCTAATAGTAGCCTTTTATAAATACTATTAAAGGGTTTTAAAACTAAAATTCCTAAGGTATAATATATTTATAAATAAAATCTTTATATTAAATATAAAAACCTTTTATATAAAGGATTAGTAAGTATTTATGAGCTTAAAGAAAGTATAAAAGTTTATTAACTTTACTAACTTTTATTATTACTTTATTAAGGATTTCTTAAAGATTATAAAGCTATTAATAAATTCTATGAAGCTTAATTAAAAAGAATAAACTTAGATATTTAATATATAATAAGCCTTTAATATACTAAAGACTTTCTTTTCTATAATACTAATTTTAACATATTTTAATTCTTTAAAGCTAATTATTATAAAGGCCAATACTTTAGATTTTATATTAAAAGGAGTATTTTTATAAAAAAGCTTTAATAGTAAATTATACTTTATTACCTTTTATTTTTAAAAGCTATTACTAATAGAAATAAATTATAAAATTTATAATAAAAAGCTTTTAGTAATTATTAATTACTTTGAGAAATAAAGGTAATATTTAAAGGAAGCTAAATATTAAATTAAACTATTTTTAAATTATTATAATTTAAAATACTTTACTAAAGTAAAGGTCTTTAATTATTATTAAGTAAAATAGTTATGAAAGTTATTTAGCTATAACTTTATTATTACCTATTAGCTAAAAAAGAATAATAATAAAGCTAATATTCTTTTATAACTACTATAATATTACCCTAAGAAGGGAGAAGATAACTAGCCTATAGTAATAGTTTTATAATTAAAACATTTTATACTATTACTATTGTGTTGCGGAAGAAGGAACGTAGACCGCAGTCATTTAGAAGAAGGCATCGTGGCGGCTAAAGGAGTAAAGACCTTAGTATAATGCAATTAAACCATCTAATTAAAAGATATAAATAGGTCCTAGGTCTTTAAGTAGTTAAAAAAAAAGGTATTTATTTTCCTATTCTTTTTTTTTAAGGTATAGGTATAAAAGTACCTATTACTATAATACTATTAATTATTATAATTCTAATTATTACTATAGTATATTTATTTATATTTTATTCTATAATTATTATTATTTTATTTTTTAATAGCTTTAACTATTTAATTAAATAACTCTATATTTAATTATCTCTCTTCCTTTTTAATTCTAATAACTTTAAAGCTAAATCTATATATATAAGAATTTTGAAATATAATAAAGGTATTTTTAGTTATATATATACCTTTACTTTTAAACATATAGTATATATTTCTTTTCTTTCTATTATAAATAGTAGTTTTATTTAGGTAAAGTAAGTTGAATAGCCTTTATATAACCTATTTTATTATATAAAAATAATAATATATAATTAAAGGCTATAATTTAAAGTTAAACTTTATTATAATTAACTAAGCTTATAAAACTAAGATAAATAACTATAAAAAACTTATTATAAAACTTTTAAATTATTTAATTAAAAGTATAAAAATAGTTTAAAACTTAATTAGTATAAAAAATTGCCTACTTTAATATTATACCTAATAAAATTAAAACTATTAGCCTTTAAAGTATAAAACTATAAAGCTAACTTATTAAAAAAAAAAAGCTTATTAAAGGTTTTATTAAAACCTATTTAAAATACTAATCTCCCTTTTTTTAAAAATAAATAAAACTATAGATTATTTAATTATACCTAATCTTACTAGATTTTATATAGTTATTTTTATTATAAATATTATTTTATTTATAACTTAAAGTATATTTCTTAACATTTTAGTTTCAATTTATAGAGTTACTAAAGATAATAACTTAATTAAGCTTATTAAATAATAATATAACTAAATTTATAAAAAAAAAGTATAAATAAAGAAAAGCTTTTTAATTAATTAATTTATTTATTACCTATACTTATATTTAATAATATAAGCCTTAAAAATTAACTTAAGTAAGTATCATTAACTTTATTTTTTTTTTCTTTAATTAAATTAATATAAAATAATTAATTTTTAATTTAGCTTAAGCTAAAAACCTTTCTTTTATTATTATAATTACTTTTAATAGTTTTGTTAAAAAACTTAACTTAAAGGTTTTTACTAAACTCTTTAAAAAAACCTTAAGTAGGTAAAGTAATTTTATATTCCTTTAAAGTAATTATAATATAAACTAATTTATAAAAGAAAATATTATGAACTTTTTAAAAAACTTTAAAGTAAAAATATATACTTTTAGTTTTTTTAATAATAAATAGTATTAAATATTTAAAAAAAAAGTTATTTTTAAGCTTTATAAAAATATTACAACCTTTATAATTATATATACTTAGTAAAAAGCTAATAAAGTATTATTTCTTCAATACTAAGCTACTCTTTAAAAAATAATTAAAAGTATAATAAATTAACTTAAAAAGCTTAATATATAGTATCCTTAAATATTCTTTAATACTTACTTATAGCTATAGTAGTATTAAGTATTAGTATTAAAAGTATTTTTTAATAACTAAAAGATTATCTTAATATAATTTATATATATTTATAAAGCTATTTTTAGTTAAATTATTATTAGCTTTATAAATAAATAAGAAATTAATAAAGAATTACTTATTTATAAAAAGTATAAAACTTTATAAACTAAGTTAAATAATTATATAAAGATATACTTATAGCTTAAGAATTATAATCTAGCTAAGATTATTAATATTTATTTTAATAATTAACTATTTAATTATAAGAAAGTCTTTTAATTAGCTTCTTTTACTATTAATAAAGCTTAAGTAAAAAAAGTTAACTTAGCTAATTTATTTTTATTTTTCTTTTAAAATAATAAGGAAAATAATAACTATAAAGGCTAAATAAATACCTTAAAAAAAAAGCTAAAGGAATTATAAATTACTATACTTTAAGGCTAAGTAAAACTATATAATCTCTTTTATTATATAAATAAAAAGCTAAGCTTTTTATACTTTATATTTTATAATATTATATAAGCTAAGAAATAGAAGGGATATATTAATATTTACTTAAATATCTTTAATATTGATAAATATTAGTTTAATTACTACTTTTATTATAATAAAAAAGGTTATGACTTTAATTATTATAACTTTTTAAAATATAATTAAAAGATTAGGTTTATATAATATAACTTTTAAGCTTAAATTCTTATAATTAAAAATAACTTACTAAAGTATTAAGTTTTTTTTATACTTTATAATTTATTTTTTGATATTAAAAGCTATATTTATTATTTAATTATTTTTTAAATTAAGTCTTTTAAAAATTATATTATTAATTACCTTTTAAACTAAATATTAAACTATAAGAATATTCTTATAAATTATTAAATTATAATAATTAATAAAAAAAGGTTTTTAATAAAGTTATTAAGTAATTAAATCTTTTACTTTATAAACCTAAATAATAAAGGCTTATATTTATTAAAGTATTATTAAAAAAGCTATAATTTATAATTAAAGTAATGACTTTAAAAAAGCTTAAAGCCTTTATTTTAATTAAGGTAGCTATTAATATTAATATACTAAAAAAAGTATAAATTAAAGAGATTTTTAATAAACTTTTAATTAAAAAAAATTATAATTAGCCTTTATAAAGTATTTTTTAAAAAAAAAGTTAAATATTATTAATAATAAAAAAGGGATATTGTAAAATTATTTTATTATTTAGCTATATAAAAAGGTTTTTAATAAGAAAGTAAGTATAAGCTTATATAATCTTTTTAAGCTTTTTTTATTACTAGCTAAATTAGCTATTAATAAATATATTGTTTATATTAAAGGAATTTAAAAGTTATTTTATTATAATAAATTATTTAAGTTAGCTAAATTAATTTAATATTAAAAGTATTAATATTAAAAAATACCTAAATTATTTAATTAAAGAATAATAAGCTAAGTTATTAAAACTATAACTAAATTTATAAAGTAGTAAGAGAAAAAGTATATTACTAAACTCTTTATATAATAAGTTAATAAGTTTATAATTAAAGTTAATAATACTTTGTAAAAGTAATTATAAAAATAGCTAGAATTAATAACTTTATATATTAATTTACTTTAACTAAACTATAATTTATTTAATTATATAAAATTCTATTTAGCTTAAATTAATTAAAAGCTAGTTAAAAGAGAAGGATTTTATAGAGTTATTTACTTATATATAATAATAAGCTATTTATAAAATCTTTTTTACTTATAAATCTAACTTAAAGACTTAAAAGGTTTATTAATACTAACTTTAATTAATTATAAGTCTTAAAGAAACCTAATTATAAAAGAATTTATATATAAAGCTAAATTAAAGGTATACCTAATAAATATTAATATTAATAATACTTCCTACTTAAATAATATTATTAAGCTTAAAGGTAAAGTTTATTTAAAGCTTTTTCTTAAAAATATTTAAATATTAGTTTACTTTTATATTATACTTAATATGATCTTAATTTTTTTAATTTTAAGTATACTATTTATTTATTAAGTATAAGTATTATTTAATTATAGCTAAGGTACTAAAGAGTTAAGGATAAAATATTACTTTAAGAATATTATAGTTATATTTTAAATAGCTAGCTTAGTTATTTAAAATATAGTTAATAGAATAATAATATTTAAAATTATAATGAATTTATTTATAATATAATAAAAGAATAAAAATAAAAAAATAAAAGTGTTTAATTAAATAATTAAAAAAAAATAAAATTTTAATATTAATTATAAACAAAAAGGAAATATAATAATAATACTTATTTTTAAATAAGCTTTTAAAAGCTAAAAAGCTTAACTAAATATTACTACTAAGGAAGTTTAATTATTTTAATAAATATAAATATTTATATTAGAAATAATGGAGGTGGGTGCTATAGAGCACAGCTTACTAAGGTAGTGGGCTTAGTGAGCGTGCACGTACAGATCCACTGCTCTGCAGAGCAGAGCACTGCAGCAAGCTGCAGTCCACTATATCTCATGAAATATAGAAGCTTTTGCGTTGCTTTTAGCACTATTTAATTCGCTAAAGAATTTGTAATAATAATATCTAATAAAAATTATATCTAATCTCTAACTTTGTAGGTGTGCGTAGCTAGTAAGAGTGATTCTAACGGTCCGTATGGTTAGCGGCTGTGAGGGGGTTTTTCACTTCCTTCCCTCACATACCCACTAACCTTATTAGTGGATCCTAGTTATTAGCTAGGCTTTATAAGCCACTTTCTATTTTCTATAAAATTCATTTATATAGGAAAATAAAAAAATAGACTTATAGCTATATAAATTAGCTGCTAATATACTTACAATTAATTGACTTAGTAAAAATTAACGTGTAACACTAAAAAACTAATTTTTAGATATTTATATAGAAAGAAAGCCTAGAATTTAGCAATAAAGAATCTAATTCTAATATTTTTTATAAATTCCTCCTTATTAAGAAAAACAGTAAAAATATATATTATAGGGTAGCTACCTTCCCTAACTAAGCAGCTATTAGCTAGCTTAGTTATATCCTTTAATCCATTCCTCTATATCTTTACTAGTTACGTTATAAATCTAACCTAAAGACTAAGCCTACCTTATAGCTATTAGTTTAACTGTATAACTATTAGAATAGGCAGAAAAAGTTAAAAAGTAAGGATTTATAGGGACCTTATAGCTGCAAGCCTACGTATACGTGACCTTTAGTCAGAATTCCATAGTTATGCCACCCACGCGCACGCATGCTTGCCGGCTTACACTGGCTTACAAAGCCCCCTATAAAGTGCTTCTATTAGTGCTATAATTATAGCACTAATAGTGAGGAATCCCCTATAAATAACCCTATTATTTTCAACACCCCCTCTAAAGAAGTATTAGGGATAGTTATTATAAGGGCGCTAAGGGTAAAAGCAAAAGAAAAAGTTATATAAAATCTAGGAAAATTCTAAAACAAAAAAGGATTGTAGAATTATAGAGCCTAAAATCGGGGCTTTAGGGTAAGTAACTTTTTACTATAGTAAAGCATAGTATTTTGTAAAGGTATTGCTGTTAAAAGTAGGGACCTTATTCTTTCTTTATTTTTATAGTTATTTTTGATTTTTTAGGTATTTTTGTTGTTTTTATGCCTTTAGCTAGGCGTTGTTTTTATGGCCTTTAGTGATAAACTATAGGGGCTTTAGACCTATAAGCTTTAAGAAAATAAGGTGTATAGGGCCTATAAGGGGCTTTATAAGCCTATTAGCAGGCATTTTCTTAGTATTTAGGTAAGCGATTTTAGCAAGCCCTTTTAAGACTAGTTATTAGTTATAGTGAAATTTTAGGAGGGTGTGCTTAGTATAGCTATAAAGAGCAGGGTTATAAGTAGTTTTTATAGCTCCCTGGTTATCGCAGAAAATTTATATAGGGGGTTTTATAGGTGTTTTTAGCTCTATAAAAATCCCTTTAAGCCACTAAAGCTCCTGGAAAGTCTTATAAATAGCGTTAGACTCTGCTTCTATTGTTAATAAGGCTATAGTGCTAGCCTTCTTTAATTTTTAGCTAATTAGGCCCCCTGCTAGCTTATAAAGATAAGTATAAGTGGATTTAGAAGAGCTTCTATCTCTAGCAAAATTACTATTATAAAATCTAACTAAGTTAGAGCTAGGGCTAGCCTTAGGGGTTTTTATGTTATTTATAGGGGTAGGGCCCTTATAAATAATAGCTAAATCTTTTGTACCTGAAAGGTATCTTAGTAGGTTTTTAGTAGCATGTAAATGCTCTAAATACGGGCTAGCTAGGGCTGTTAAAAGCCACTGCAGCGCAAAAGCAACATTAGGTCTTGTTAATAGCATAAGATACATAATAGTACTAATAATACTCTGATATTTCTTTATATCCTGTTTAGATATAAGGGGCTTAATAAGTTATTATTTTAAGACCCCTAGCTATAGCGGAATTCTAATAGGTTTGTAATTTTCTAGCTTAAAGCGTGCTAAGGCCTCTAAAATATACTGCTTTTAGTGTATCTTTAGGACCCTATTTTTTTGGTTATGCTAAATTTGAACCCCTAAGAAAGATTCTGCAGGGCCCCTATCTTCTATAGGGTAAGCCTTATAAAGGGCTTCCTTAAGCTTCTTAATATATTGCAAATCCGCCCCTATTAAAAGGCAATTATTAATATAAGTTATAATAAAGGTATGTGTTTTTAAATTATAGAATATAGTAGGGTTAGAGGTAAGAGGGCTAAAACCTAGGTTTTTAAGAACTAAGGTTAGGGTCTATTGCCACTCTTTAGAGCTTTGCTTTAAGCTATATAAGGATTTTCTTAGTATAATAACTAAGTCCTTAGCAGCTTTATAGCTAAATTTTTTAGCTAGCTTAGCTAGTTGTGGATTTTGTTTAAGAAATTCAACAAATCCCTTAGGAATTTGCATATAAATAGTCTCTTTTAGGTGGCTGTTAAGAAAAGCCCCTATAAAATCCACTTGCTTTATTTCCTAGTCTTTCTAAGCTGCTATAGCTAATAGTATTTACTAGCTAGGGGGAATACTAGTAGCAGCAAAGGTATTGGTATAATCTAAGCCTTTTATTTGCATAAAGCCTTTAGTAATAAGTTGGGCCTTGTATTTTAAAGGATTATTTTCTTTATCCTTTTTAAGCTTTAAAATAAGCCTATTTCTTAGCACTCTCTGGCCCTTAGGAATATTTTCTTTTCCTATAAATTTAAAAGTGCCTGCCTTTAGAAGTTGCTTAAATTTGCTAAAAATAGCTTATAGCCACTGTTTTTTCTGTGGGCTTGCTAAAGCTTGCTTCTAAGACTTAGGCTTAGAGCTATTATTAAGCCTATTTTCTTTAGCCTTTAGCTATGCCTTATAGCAGGTTTCCTTAAAAAGGGCTGCTAAGTTAATATCCATTTTATCTGGATTATCTAGTTGATTTTTATCTAGCTCTAGGTCCCTAGGACTCTAAAATAATTCAGGCTCTTTATTAACTATCTAATTAGAAGATACTATAGGGTAATCCTTAATAAGAATACCACTATTTTAGTTATTTTCCCCCTCTAAGGAATTATCCTATAGAACGTTCTAAGGGGCACTTAGATCCCCCTCTAAAGAGATATCCCCTATAGAAGACCTAGGGAGGCCTAAATTTATAGGGCCTATAGGTTTTATAATTCTTATAAAGCTAGTTTTAGTAACTAGTCTTTTAGAAGGAATATAAACTAAGTAGGTCTTAGAACCTAAATTAGCTAATAACCTTCTAGGGATAGTCCTAGGGGCTAGTTTTTAAGCTTTAAGTCTTTTTTCTATAGGAATTAAAATCTTACAATAAGAGCTAATAGCTCTAATACTCTTATAATTAGCAGGGCTAATCTCTAAGGTAATTAGGGTATTTTCTTTAAAATCTACGGCTAATAATTATACTAGGCTAGCTAGTTTTGTAGAATTTACTATTATATTTATAAGATTTATAATAGTAAAAATAATAAAATTCTATAGATATAAGGGTAAACCAGACTAGTGTAGGGTAGCCTGCAGCCTATTTATTATAATATAGATAGCCCTCTTAGCTAGCCTATTTTGCTTATAAATATAAGGGAAAGAAGTAGTAAATTTTATTCTCTTTTTTACTAACTACTACTAGTAAGTAGAATCAACCTCTCTACCCTCATTAAAATATAGATATTTAGGGTAGGTATTAAAATTAAGCTTTAGGGATCTAAAAAACCCTTTTATAGCTAGGAAAATAGTATAGCTCTCCTTATTTAGCAAAGAAAATAGCCACTTATATTTAGTTTTTCAGTCTACTAGAATAAGGCATATAGGGTACTTATTATAAGGCATAGGGCTTATCTCTACTATTTCCCCCTCTAGTGTATCTAGAGCCCTAGGGGGGTCTAGAATTAGGGTCTTAAAGGGCCTCCTAACTACTTTTATTTAATTACAGGTTAAGCAGTTAAAATCCTTTTCTTTAACCTTAGAAAAATCCAGGATTTCCTTAGCTAATAAGCTAGTTTTCTTTAGCAATAGTAGACCTAGGTGCCCTAGTCTAACATACCAGATTCCAGCTAATCTTAGCAAATTTTAGTACGAATTTAGCTTAGAGTCTTCTATAAGATCCCCTATAAGCTCTTTTTTAGCCACTATAACACCTTCTTTAATAGCTCCCTACTAGGCCCCTTAAGAATCACAGGCCTCTTAGGGAGCTATTAGAGGCCTAGGGCCTATCTTAGTAGGATTTTTAGATACTAAATCCGCTAAAGCCTCTTCTATAATTTTTCTAGGGGCCTCTAACAGCCCTATATTAGAAGAAAAGACTTCTATAAATTTAGGTGCCTAGCTTATAAGCTTTAGTAAAGAAAGTGCTACTAAATTAGTGGGTTCTAGGTCAGAACTCTCTAATTCTTCAATTTCTAGAGCTTCCTTAGCCCATATAGGTTCCTTAGAGGGAATTTAAACCTCCACAAGGTAACTAGTAACCATATAACTAAAATAACCATTATAGTGCC
This sequence comes from Claviceps fusiformis PRL 1980, assembly GCA_000223055.1. Taxonomy (NCBI): domain Eukaryota; kingdom Fungi; phylum Ascomycota; class Sordariomycetes; order Hypocreales; family Clavicipitaceae; genus Claviceps; species Claviceps fusiformis. The sequence continues at coordinate 33,716 of AFRA01000287.1, forward strand.
TATAAAGGCAGCTAAAAGGAGATTTTAGAAGGGGGGTATTAGTATTCTTAAGCTAAATAAAAAATCTATGCTTTTTAACGTTTAAAATACCAATACAAGACCTATTAGCTAAAAATAGCGAATTCTTATATATACAGCCTCCTGCTAAATAGTGCTTTAGTCCGCTTACTATATTTATATTTAATTTAGGAAAATATAGTGTATTTTATAGGACTAGGGGCCTATATTTATTAGGATTTTGCTAATATAAAACCAAAAATTTAGCCTTTCTATATCTCTTAGGATAAATAGAACCACTACTAATAGTTATAGGCCTAGCTTCCCCTTTTTTATAAGGTATATAACTTATAAAATATTCCTTAGAATTAACTAAGTAAACAGTAGAACCTATATTATAAAGAAGAGAGTTTTTCATCTCTTTATTATAAAAATTAAAGGCTTTAGAGGATATTTTATCCTCTAGCTTATTAACTTTAGTGCTAGCTTCACTAAGAGTAGTAGATTCTTAAGAATAAATACTAGAACCTTCACTAGAATTACTACTAGCACTAGGGCTACTAGGTCTTTTATAGGGCTCTAAAGCCCCTAAAGAAAGATTAAAATTTCCTAGCATAAAGGATCCCTCTTAACCCTTATTATTATCCTTAGCTTTTTTAAAGGATTTTTTACCCTAACTTTTCCCCTTTTTCTTAAAATTAGGGTTAGAATTTCCCTTATTTTCTTAAGGGAAATTCTTCTTTTTCTTTTTATCCTTATTAGGATATTTAGAGGTCTTATTTTCTTTAAAGCCTCTATATATAGATTCTTTAGAAGTAGTAGCTTTATAATTTAGAGCTTTAAATACTAAAGAGCTCTTATCCCTTTGCTCTTTAAGTAAATTAGCTATAAGAAATTACAAATTTAGTGCCCCTATAAGGGCCCCTAAAGCCCTATTAGTTCTTATAGAAAAACATTGCCTTTTAGCCCACTAAGGAAAAGTTGACTTTAGAGCTTGTAAATATTGGTTTACTTAGTCTATAAGCTCTATAAAAACACTTGCTAAATTTAGCCTAGCTAGTAGGTTATTAAATAAAGCATTAAAAAACTCTAGGGACCCCTTATAACCTTAGAAATTTAGGCTATAAAATTAATTATAAAGGGTACTATGCTATATTTTAAAACTCTAAGAATACTGCTGGATTAAAACACTATATACCTCTAAGGGGTCTTTTTGCTAAATTATAGCATTTTAGGGGCCTTTAGTGTAGCTATATCTTAAAAGCATAAGAATTATAGCTTAGTTAGGATTGCTAAGGTTAGGGTTAGGGTTAGGGTTAGGGTTAGGGTTAGGGTTAGGGTTAGGGTTAGGGTTAGGGTTAGGGTTAGGGTTAGGGTTAGGGTTAGGGTTAGGGTTAGGGTTAGGGTTAGG
>AFRA01000288.1:0-35114 GCA_000223055.1 Claviceps fusiformis PRL 1980
AAAACTAAAGCCTTACTTAAGTAGTTTATAGCTAATAATTTAAAAAAGCTATATAATTTATAAATTCTTAATACTATAAAAGTATTATAAATACTTAAAATAAGTATTTTTAAAGAAGAGAGATTATATTATATATATAAAGTAGTACTTAGCTAACTTAAGGTACCTATATATAAGGGGTACCTAAAAGCCTGAGGTATTCTTACTTACTATATATATATATAAGATCTCTATAGCCCTTAGGACCTCTAGAAGGAACCTAGACCTCTAGATCCCTTAGAGCCCCTAAGAGAGCCAAAGTCGATTATTGTCTGAATAGAATCATTTGCATTCCAAGCCCCCCTTATCACGGCCCTTGTCACATTTCCCATCTTTTTCGATGCCTTCCTTCCAAGCTGTTTGTTCCTCATTTTATTAGCTTTTTCGCTAGCTAGCACTGTTTTTTTTTTTTTTTTTCGACCGCTGCAGTAAGCCAGCCAGCCCCCCTCCTTCTTAGCGTACTGTATTTAAAGACTACATCAGTCCCGCAGTGTACATCACAATACATTAGGGATTTATTAACCAGTTACTAAAGAGTATTCTTTTACAAGTAAATAATCATGACCAATATGATGAGAGGTCTTCACACAATAGCCTCACTTTATAGATGCAAAGCGGGAAGCTGCGCTCCTCCTTGGCTTGCCTGCCTTGGCGCACGATGTTCACGCTTCGTCAGCCAAAACTCGGCTTTGCCTGATTCAAGTTTGACCCATTACAGGATCACGGCAATTCACGCTCTGCGTAGAAGATTTCCGTTTCGATAGGGAGCCTTGGTTCGAGCCAATATTCTGTCGCAGCGCTCATGTTCGGGCCGTGAACTGCATCACCCAGGGTAAGTCACGAGCTGCGCCTCTTGGACCCTTGGCCCTTGGTTGTAGTTGATCTTATTATTCGACAGCCAAGAATCTTCGCGGCCCACGCATCGAATCCTCCCAGAGCTGGGAATTGGTCAACTTTATCATGAATAAACGCCGAGTGTCTCTCGGCTAATCAATTTTCTTTTTTCGTCAAGAGTCGCGACTTGGGATCGATGAGCACGCTCATGGGCAGAGATGCGTCTTTTATAGTCAGCATGAACTCGAAACAAGAATCAAGAACGGAGACGCTGAGAAGGGCCTCTCGGAACCCCATCTGAGGTAAGAGATGTCCTGTGGCCCTCGTTCATGCGGCCGCTCTCGTGCCAAAATAGGATGGAGGCATCAGCGCCAAGATTCAGGAATGGACTGCTCGCGACGATTGGAGGAAAAAATCTTCCTAGAGACTCGCATTCTGACCCTCAAATCCCTCTGCTCGTTATTTCCATATCCCGGCCTGTCCTCGACGCCAAGCTCGCACGAAACACTCCTTGCCATGCCCAACCTGCTACGCGAAGCATAGTGGGAAAATTCTAGTAATTATCCTGGCGCGATAAGCGCCCGCGTGTCATGATGAACGCTCTGTGGGGGAGACCTCAGTCCAAACCTCCCCCCCATCAGCAGGTACTTGGCGCATCAGCGACCAAAACATTTTTTTTTTTCGACGCCACCAAGACCGGTAATAGACGTAGTTGCCTCATTGCACGCCTGCGGCCAGTGTCCAAGCCTGGCGCCTCGAATAGTCGTTGCGGGAGGTAGCTCCGCAGCCACAAGGAATCATGAAAACCCCCCCCTCTTGGCGAGCAGTTGGAATCTCTCCGGGGCGGACACACGATTTCATCCGCCTTGGACTGCTGAAGCAAATCACCAGATCGGCAGGTTGACACGAGGTGATTGGAAATGCCCTATGCTGTATTGTCAGTGAGTGATGTCCCAGGTGCAATGACGAATGACGAGAACGCCTGGCCTTTCGAGACACATGATACGAGTGTCCTTGTGCAGACTGGACACACGACATGCAACAAATGATCACAGGTCTCTGGTACATAGCCAACGCGGGACGTGGTGGTTGTCGGCTCAAACTGCGAGGGGAAGGTCCTCACCAGTTGCCTCAAGTGACGTGGCTTCATCTGGCTGGCTGGCTGACTTTTGTATAAAGGTCATTAAGACTTTTCCCAAGACTTAGAGACAGCCCCGAGGACAACGAAAGGACTCGCATCCTTGCACGAGGCTCAAATCACGACCGTCTCATGGACGTTGTCAGTCACAGCAATACTCTCATGCCATAGACAGCCAAGACTCCAAGGGCATAGTGGCGCACGATGAACTTGGCGCCACGATGGTTCTTCGTTTATAACGGCAAAGCAGTCGGTGAAGAAGCGGTGTCTTTTCTTTTCTTTTCTTTTCTTTTTTTTTTTTTTCCTCGGAGAATGTTCTATTGGAGTGTCGTTAAGAGGACATGCCGAGTCTCTGACGACGGAAATGGTTATAAACCATTGCGCTCCGCAAACAATCCAAGAGCACTTTATACTCTGTCCCATGTCTTCACGCGTCTGCATTGGTCTCTATAGTTCGTATCATTCGATCAAAAAAGATCCTGCCTTCTTTCTTTGTTGGACGGGAAAGCTTGACCGGTTCCGTTCTCTCTCGATTGGTCTTTGGTAGAAGCACAATGCTTAGTTTATCCTGGTTGATGACGGCTCTCGCGGCCTTGTCCCTGGCATCGCCATTGTCAGAGATTGAGGCTCACCGGGGGATGGATAACCTTCCACGATTGGTTGTCTACTTCCAAACGACTCACGATCCAAGGGGGCATCCGATTTCCATGCTGCCACTTGTCCAGCAAAAGGGCATAGCGTTGACGCACCTCATCGTGTGCTCGCTCCACGTCAACGAGAACGGGGAAATCCACCTAAACAACTACCCGCCCAGTGACCCTCTCTTCTACACCCTATGGAACGAAACCCAAGTCATGAAAATGGCCGGAGTCAAGGTGATGGGGATGATCGGAGGTGCCGCGCCGGGCTCCTTCTCCAAGAGCACTTTGGACGGCAACGCGGCATCTTTCGCCAAGTACTACGGGCAACTCCGCAACGTCATTCTTCGATTCCAGCTTCAGGGCCTCGATATCGATGTGGAACAAGACATGAGCCAGCACGGTATAGCGAGGCTCATCGACCAGCTCCACAAAGACTTTGGCAGCGGCTTCATCATCTCGCTGGCGCCCGTCGCGTCTGCCCTCCAGAATGGCGGCAACCTGAGCGGATTCAGCTACAAGCACCTCGACGCCCGCTCGGGCTCCAAGATCAGCTTTTACAACGGCCAGTTCTACAGCGGCTTCGGGACCATGGCGAGCACGCGTGACTACACCAACATCGTATCGTCTGGTTTCGCGGCCTCCAGAGTGGTGGCAGGACAGCTGACGTCGCCCGTCAATGGTGGCGGCTACACGCCCTACTCCATGTTGAATGCCACGGTCATGGCGCTCAAGAACAAGTACAAGCAGATCGGAGGGGTCATGGGCTGGGAATACTTCAACGGCCAGCCCGGCGGCACGGCTGAACCCTGGAAATGGGCACAGATCATGACGCAGATCTTGCGGCCAAACTCGGTTCCCAGGCTGGTCATAGCCAGAGACACGGCCGATCGACTCACGGCAGCATATGCCCGCAGCAGGGCACCTGCTCCGGACTCCCAGACGGCGAAGCAGGCGCAGAATCTGGACACGCCCAACGTAGACTATCATGCCATGGTCAATGCATAATCTGGCAGAGCAGAACGGGGTCAGGCGGTAGTTTGCCTTGTCGTTCACGTTCAGTGGTTGGCAAAAGAGATGACGTTCAGTGGTTGGCAAAAAAGATGACGTTCAGTGGTTGGCAAAAAAGATTGAGGTCAACTTTCGCCATTCATGTTTTCAGCCTTTGGCAAAAGATTGAATGTCAAACTTGGCCGTTCATGTTCTGCAGTTATATAAAACCTGCCCACGCGATGGTCGTTGCTTTTGTTGAAACAAAATGTCAATCTACGGGTTTAAAAAAAAAAAAAAAAAAAAAAAAAAAGGGTCACAAGTTCGGGCATTAGAACTGTTATTCGGGCGAGGTTAAAAAAAAAAAAAAAAAAACTCCCCAACCCTCGGCCGAGTCTCAGACCGAAAGAAGAGAAGGTCCTTTCGACGACATGAGATGAACCAGTCCGACCAGGTCCTGGGTATGTATCTACTAGGTAGGTCCCTAGGTATTTGTTTATGATTATGCGCATACACGTTATACCTCCTCGGGTACCTACTAGGTACTTCACATGTCCGTAAGTAAACAGGGAAAGAGAGAAGAGTGATGGTCGGGGTGCAGAGGAAAGAGGAAAGAGGGAGGGAGCGGGGCAGGGCGTGTGAGGAAGGAGGCGAGGCATGGGAAAGGGGAAAACTGGAAATACGGAAAATACTCGGGGCTGCTGATTCCTCAAGACCAGACCCCAACAAAGACCCCAACAAAGACCCCAGCCACTTGCCAGTCCGCTTCAATGCTTTCATGGGCACGGGCCGCGGTAGTGAGACACGGATATAACTCCAAAAATCGAATGTCTGGTTGGCTGCGGCATCTGAGCTCCTGCCACAACACGTGGGGTGCCCGGCGGTCTAGATGCTTGGACGAGCCCAGACCCGTTTTGAACTTTTTCTTTTCTTTTTTTCTTTCTTTTTTTTTCTTTCCCTTCTTTTCTTCTTTCCTTTCTTTCTTTCTTTTCTTTTTTTTTTCTTTTTTTTTTATTATTTTTTATTGATTTTATTTTTCTTGGCGCAGGCGATGTGTCCACCGAGATGAAGGATTTCGGGCAGAGGAGGTGTCATCCATCCGGCAATTGTTTCACGAGCAAGGGGCCGGCTGTTGATGCTGGCCTATGCATGTGCTTGCTCGTCGCTCCCCTGCCGATGGTCCATGGTCCAGTCCGTCTGCGGACTTCAATGTTCGATTCAAGGGTGTTGGTCAGATCCGGTGGCGTGAGCTCCATGCACAGATTTCGCCTCCCGCCATGTACATCCACATTATGCAATATTCATGTCAAGTGTTGGCATCCATCATTGACGTGTCGTTGCAGTGGCCGCTGCGACAGTGCCCCCAGCAGAGACAGGAGAGACAATTGACAGCGTGCATGCATGTAACCTTGACGCCTGGCTGGTGTCAACATGACATGATATTGCATTCGTTGTGGCCTCGAACGGCTTGAGACGTTGCAGGCGCGCATGAATGTGGTACGGAGTATTCGCTTGACCTGGTTGGGTTGGGTGGACAAGTTGTGAGGCCGGGGGGGGGGGGGGGTTTCTTTTCTTTTCTTTTTTTTTAAAAAAAAAAAAAAAAAAAACCGAACTGCATCCAGGCGCAGTCCCATATTGTGTAGCAAAAGCTGTACAGGCTGTTCAGAATGACGAGGCATACGTGAGAGAAATGATGCAATTTACACATCGGATTTTTTGCGCCCCTTCGAAGCCCCAATTTCTTCGGCCCAGTATCCTACACAAGCACATGCAATGAAACAATACAAATACAAGAAACACAAAGGAAAACACAAGATAGAAAAAACACCCAATCAAATGAAAGCACCCCACCAAATGAAAAGAAAAAACACCCAAACAATGTACTCATGAACCTCACATCATGTTCATTTACGTATCGTCAAGCCCGGAAAAAGAAAAAAAAAAAAAAAAAAAAAAAAGAAGAAATCCCCCCCAAAAAATGGAAAAGAAAAGTCGCCAATGCATGTCTCGCTAAATTCGCAAGACTTCTTTTTTAACCCCCCATCTGTCCCTGTTATTGACCCATCAACGCTTGGAAAATGGCCTTCACAAAGTCCGATATCGTGGCGACAAGCTGTCAGATGTGTTAGAGACTGATGTGCACTGTAGACATGAAAACAAGAGCTGGATAAACAACTTACAGGTGTGGCATCGCCAATGAGCTCGCTCGTTTGCGACACAAACGTTTCACTCAAAAGCTGCTCGGCATTGCCAAGCAGACTCATGACGCCCTTGATGCTCTTGGGCGTGATCAGTGGCGTGACTGTGTCGACAATGCCTTCAATGTCAATCTTCTGGACAGCATCCAGAATGGGCTTGACGGCATCGAGCAGGCCAGCCAGATCAACCTTGCTCAACGAGTTGAGAAGAGGTCGGACTTGTTTCAGGAGGCCGGAAATATCGGCTCCATCCAGATCTTTGAGCAGTGGCGCCGCGCCACTGACGATTGTCTGCGTTTCGTTGACAAACTTGCTGGTGAGAAGGGCTTCGGCATTGGACAAGAGACCGTAGAGACCTTGGATCGTTGCTGGTGTGAGGAACGGCGCCAGTGCGTCGAATATACCCTTGAGGTCCACGTCGCCCAGCGCATTGAGAATCGGGCCGATTTGCTTGATAAGCTTCCCGAGATCGATTTCCGCGAGCGCGTCCAGGAGTGGCTTGAGCTTGTTGATGAGACTGGGAAGATCAACGGTAGCAAGCGCGCCAATCAAGGGGACAGCCCCGTCAATGAGCGTATGTGTCTGGTCGACGAACTTTCCGGTGAGTAGTGCTTCCGCATTGCCGAGCAATCCAACGATGCCTTGAATCGCCTCCCTGCTCAACAATGGCTTGAGCGCGTCGAGTAGACCCGCCAAGTCAATCTTTCCTAGCGAGCTGAGAAGAGGGCCGACTTGCTTAAGGAGATCCTGCAAGTCCAATTTACCAAGCTCGCCGATGAGAGGACCAGCGCCCTTGATCAGTGCCTGCGTCTCATCGACAAACTCGCCTGAGAGGAGCTTTTCGGCATTTCCTAGTAATCCAACGATGCCTTGAATCGCCTCCTTGCTCAACAATGGCTTGAGCGAGTCGAGTAGACCTGCCAAGTCAATCTTTCCTAGCGAGCTGAGCAGAGGGCCGACTTGCTTAAGGAGATCCTGCAAGTCTAGTTTGCCAAGTTCACCGATGAGAGGACCAGCACCCTTGATGAGTGACTGTGTCTCGTCAACAAACTCGCCTGAGAGCAGCTTTTCAGCATTGCCTAGTAAGCTCATGATGCCCCCAATGCTTTCTTTACTCAAGAGTGGTCTAACGGCCTCAAGCAATCCTGCCAGGTCGAGCTTGCCTAGAATGCTGAGGAGAGGACCAATTTGCTTGATAAGATCCTGCAGATCCAATTTTCCTAGCTCCACGAGTAACGGGCCGGCCCCCTTGATGAGAGCCTGGGTCTCGTCCACGAATTCGCCGGAGAGCAGTTTTTCGGCATTTGCTAGCAAGCCCATAATGCCACCGACGCTTTCCTTACTCAAGAGTGGTTTGATGGCCTCAAGCAATCCAGCTAAATCAAGCTTGCCGAGTGTGCTGAGGAGCGGGCCGACTTGTTTAACGAGGTCTTGCAGGTCCAACGTACCGAGCTCCGCAATCAATGGGCTTGCGCCCTTGATCAAGGCCTGGGTCTCGTCCACGAATTCGCCAGAAAGGAGTTTTTCAGCATTTCCAAGCAAGCCCATAATTCCCTGAACGCTTTGTGTGCTCAAAAGTGGTTTGATAGCTTCAAGCAATCCAGCTAGGTCAAGCTTGCCAAGTGTGCTAAGGAGTGGACCGACTTGCTTGACAAGGTCTTGCAAATCTAACGTGCCAAGCTCTGCAATCAACGGGCTAGCGCCCTTTATTAAAGCTTGAGTCTCATCCACAAACTCGCCGGAAAGGAGCTTCTCAGCGTTACCTAGCAAGCCAACGATGCCTTTAATACTGTCATCCGTGAGCAGCGGCTTGAGGGCAGTTAGCAGGCCAGCGAGGTCAAGCTGACCAAGGATCTTCAAGAGAGGCTCGAGCTGCTTGATAATATCTTGAAGATTAAGTGTGCTTAGCTCTCCAATCAAAGGGCCTGCGCCCTTAATCAAGGCTTGAGTCTCATCCACAAACTCGCCAGATAGGAGTTTCTCGGCATTGCCTAGCAGGCCGACGATGCCTCTGATAGAGTCATCTGTCAGCAGCGGCTTTAGCGCGTTCAGCAGACCCGCAAGGTCAAGCTGACCGAGTATCTTCAGAAGAGGCTCAACCTGCTTAATAACATCTTGGAGATTAAGCGTGCTAAGCTCTCCGATCAAGGGCCCGGCGCCCTTGATCAAGGCTTGGGTCTCATCCACAAACTCGCCTGACAGGAGCTTCTCAGCGTTACCTAGCAGGCCGACAATGCCTCGGATACTATTGTCTGTAAGCAGCGGCTTAAGGGCATTAAGCAGGCCTGCAAGATCAAGCTGGCTGAGGACCTTTAACAGAGGCTCAACCTGGTTGATAAGGTCTTGGAGGTTGAGCTTGCCGAGCTCAGCAATCAAGGGCGAGGCACCTTTGATAAGGGTCTGCGTTTCGTCCACGAATTCACCGGACAGAAGTCTCTCAGCGTTGCCTAAAAGACCGACAATGCCCTTGACACTATCTTCTGTAAGCAGTGGCTTAAGTGCATTGAGAAGACCGGCAAGATCGAGCTGGCTGAGGGCCTTCAAGAGCGGTTCGAGCTGGTTAATAAGATCCTGGAGGTTTAGCTTGCCAAGCTCCGCAATTAATGGCGAGGCACCTTTGATGAGAGTCTGCGTTTCGTCCACGAATTCACCTGAGAGCAGTCTCTCGGCGTTGCCCAAAAGACCGACGATGCCCTTGACACTATCTTCTGTAAGCAGTGGTTTGAGCGCGTTGAGCAGACCCGCTAGGTCAAGCTGGCCAAGGGTCTTCAAGAGTGGTTCGAGCTGGTTGATGAGATCCTGGAGGTTTAGCTTGCTAAGCTCGGCAATCAACGGCGTAGCACCCTTAATTAAGGTCTGCGTGTCATCAACGAATTCGCCACTGAGCAGCTTCTCTGCGTTGCCAAGGAGTCCGACTATGCCTTGCACACTCTCCTTTGTAAGCAAAGGTTTGATGGCTTCCACAAGGCTAGGAAGATCAATCTTTCCTAACGTGCTTAGCAAGGGTGCAAGCTGCTTGAGCAGATCCTGAAGGTCAAGCTGTGCTACAGCATCGATGAGAGGACCTGCCTTGCCAATCACGTTCTGCGTCTCCTCCACGAATTTCTTGCTTAATAAGAGCTCTGCGTTACCAAGAAGTCCAACAATGCCCTCTACGCTCTCCTTGGTGAGCAGAGGCTTGATGGCTTCCACGAGGCTAGGGAGATCGATCTTGCCCAGCGAGCTTATCAGGGGTGCAAGCTGCTTAAGGAGGTCCTGGAGGTCAAGCTGTGCTACAGCATCGATCAGAGGACCGGCCTTGCCGATAAGACTCTGAGTTTCCTCCACGAATTTCTTGCTCAATAAGAGCTCCGCGTTGCCAAGAAGACCAACAATGCCCTCTACGCTCTCCTTAGTAAGCAGAGGCTTGATAGCTTCCACGAGGCTTGGTAAATCGATCTTGCCCAAGGAGCTTAGCAGGGGTGCGAGCTGCTTAAGCAGGTCCTGAAGATCAAGCTGGGCTACAGCGTCAATGAGGGGACCTGCTTTGCCGATGACGCTTTGTGTCTCCTCCACGAATTTCTTGCTCAATAAAAGCTCCGCGTTGCCTAATAAACTGACGATACCCTTTATACTGTCATCAGTGAGTAATGGGCTGAGTGACTTTAGAAGACCCGCAAGGTCGATCTTGCCGAGCTCGTCGATAATCGGGCCAAGCTGATTGAGCAATTTCTGAAGATCAAGTTTTCCAAGAGAGCCAATAAGGGGCCCGGCAGACTTAATCAGACTCTGTGTCTCGTCCACGAATTCCTTACTCAACAAGAGCTCGGCATTACCTAGTAGACCGACGATACCCTTTATACTATCGTCGGTGAGTAGTGGGCTGAGCGACTTTAGAAGGCCTGCAAGGTCGATCTTGCCGAGCTCGTCGATAATCGGGCCAAGTTGATTGAGCAATTTCTGAAGGTCGAGTTTTCCGAGCGAGCCGACGAGTGGTCCAGCAGACTCGATTAAGCTTTGAGTCTCCTCCACGAATTTCTTGGTCAACAAAAGACCAGCATTGCTAAGAAGGTCAACAATTCCCTTGATATTGTTGTCGGTAAGCAATGGACTCAGTGATTTTAGGAGGCCTGCAAGGTCGATCTTGCCGAGCTCGTCGATAACGGGGCCGAGCTGATTGAGCAATTTCTGAAGGTCGAGTTTTCCGAGCGAGCCGACGAGTGGTCCAGCAGACTCGATTAAGCTTTGGGTCTCCTCCACGAATTTCTTGGTTAATAATAAACCTGCATTGCCAAGAAGGTCAACAATTGCCTTGATATTATTATCACTAAGCAATGGACTTAATGACTTGAGGAGGCCTGCGAGGTCAATCTTGCCAAGCTCGTTAATGATAGGACCAAGCTGATCGAATAATTTCTGAAGGTCGAGCTTTCCGAGAGAGTTAACGAGAGGACCGGCAGAATCAATCAGAGACTGCGTTTGGGTTACGAATTTGGTAGTCAATAGAAGCTCAGCATTGCCAAGGAGACCAGAAATGCCCTTGATACTGTCGCTGGAAAGCAGTGGTTTGACGGCTTCAAACAAACCAGCCAGATCCAGTTTAGCCACTCCCTTAAGAATGGGCTCAATTTGTGCGACAAGACCCTTCAGGTCCACGTCCTTGAATGCTCCAAGCAGCGGTCCGGCACCTGCGACGAGCGACTGCGTGTTGTTGACGAAGTCCTTTGACAGTAATAGCTCGGCGTTGTCAAGCAATCCGGCAATGCCCTTAATGCTGTCTCCGGAAAGTAGCGGCTTGATGGCTTCGAACAAACCGGCAAGATCCAGTTTAGCCACTCCCTTCAGAATAGGCTCAATTTGTGCGACAAGACCCTTGAGGTCCACGTCCTTGAATGCCCCAAGCAGCGGTCCGGCACCTGCGACAAGCGATTGCGTGTTGTTGACGAAATCCTTTGACAGTAACAATTCGGCATTGTTGAGTAATCCAGCAATTCCCTTGACGTTGTCTCCAGAAAGTAACGGCTTGACGGCTTCGAAAAGACCCACGAGATCCAATTTAGACACTTCTTTGAGAATTGGTTCGAGTTGTCCAATAAGTCCCTTGATATCCACCTCCTTGAACGCTCCAAGTAGCGGTCCAGCACCTGCGACAAGTGATTGCGTATTGTTAACAAAATCCTTTGACAGTAACAGCTCAGCATTATTGAGTAATCCAGCGATGCCTTTAACGCTATCACCGGATAGAAGCGGTTTGATAGCATCAAACAAGCTGACAAGGTCGACCTTTGAGAATTCCTTAAGAATTGGACTAATCTGGTCCACTAGAGACTTAAGATCGAGATCCTTGAAAGATCCGAGCAGGGGGCCAGCACCTGCGACAAGAGACTGAGTGTTGTTGACGAAATCCTTTGTAAGCAGTAGCTCAGCATTGGTAAGCAATCCAGCGATCCCTTTAACACCATCGCCAGATAGTAGGGGTTTAATGGCATCAAATAAGCCAACAAGGTCGACCTTTGAGAATTCCTTAAGGATAGGACCAATCTGATCCACCAGAGACTTCAGATCGAGATCCTTCAGACTGCCCAACAGAGGACCAGCGCCGGCAACAAGGGATTGAGTGTTGTTGACAAAATCCTTGGTAAGGAGTAGCTCAGCGTTACTAAGCAATCCGGCGATTCCCTTAACACCATCGCCAGACAGCAGGGGTTTAATAGCATCAAATAAGCCAACAAGGTCGACCTTTGAGAATTCCTTAAGGATAGGACCAATCTGATCCACCAGAGACTTCAGATCGAGATCCTTCAGACTGCCCAACAGAGGACCAGCGCCAGCAACAAGTGATTGAGTGTTGTTGACGAATTGCTTGGTGAGTAAGTCCTCTGCGTTTTGTAGCAAACCAGCGATACCCTTGACACCGTTCTCTGACAAAAGCGGCTGTAATGATTTGAGTAGTCCAGCAAGGTCGACATCGCCGAACTGTTTCAAGAGAGGTCCAATCTGGTCGAGTACTTTCGAAAGATCGGCCTTGGACAGACTTTCGATGAGAGGGGAGGCGCCCTTCAGGACGGTCTTGATCTCCGATATCGTTTCATTGCCCAGCAATGAAACAGCACCGTTGACAATCGAGGGTAGATTGTTGAGTAGTGGATCAAGACCTTTGATCAAGGTCTTCAAATCGAGACCCTTCAACAAGTCGATGAGCGGTGACACCTCTCCAACAAGGGACTGCGTTCCATTGACAAAGGTTGGTGTCAGGAGCGAAGCGCCGTTGTTAAGCAGGGTCTCGATGTTGTCGATGTTCTTTTCCGTCAACAGTCCGGTAGCGGCTTTGACTAGGCTCCCGAGGTCGATATTTCCAATATTGCCGACCAGTTTATCGAGGTTGAGCTTGCTCAGTAATTCCACAAGAGGGCCTGCGCTGTTGAGGAGTTTTCTGATTTGGCTGGGTACGGGCGGTTGCAAGGTCGCGGACAGGTTCACCACGGCGTCGTGCAAAGCTTGGATAAATTCTGGAGTGGCCAGATCCTCAAAAGCTTTGAAGAATTTCGTGAGGTCTCCGAGGCCGCCAAGAGCGTTGGTGCCGAGGTTGCCGAGGTTGCCAAGATCACTCAGGAGGTTTGCTTGTTGTGGACGGGTGGCTGAACCAGAGCTGCTGCTGCCGCTGCCGCTGCTGCCGCTGCTGCTTCCTGATGCAGTCTGGTTGGCCCTGGGATATACACCAGCAGCTCTGGCCTGCAGAGCTTGGTTTCTCCTAAGGAGGCCATTAAGTTCTGTGAGTGCTTCCGCGAGATCTGATCGGGGGACTAAGGCGAGGTTGTGCTTTGCCAATATCTCGTCCAGGTTCAATTCTGGTGGGGTTAATCTGCCAGGGTCATCGTCGGCAACGAGGCCCAGTGGCATCAGAGCCGCAACAAGTAACGACGAGAATCGCATCTTTGTTGCGTTGTTGGTGCGGTCACCCGGAGGTCCAACAAGAGGCTCTGAAGTACTGACGTGAACCCCGAGAGTACGTCACGACTCACACCAAAACCGGCCAGAATGAGCGATGCCGGGATGGAAATAACCAGGAAGACTTTGGCTGAGGGAAGCGATCGTGGGGGATGAGGCAAACAATATGGGTTCGGCCTGGGTGGACTTGGAGGCCTTTACTTTTTCCCATCAGCCACCTGGTTGCAGATTGGTTCGAAAGCATAGGCGCTTTGGGAGATGGGGTTGATCAAAGCGAAGCGACCGCCGCTATGAATCCTGCCTTTTTCGTCGTTTTTTTTTTTTTTTTTTTTTCGTCAGCATATAGAAAATCTGGGCCCGGTCTTCTTTGCCGTTCACTTCATCGCCTCCCTCGAGGCTCCATCCCGGTTCAGTCATCGTATCCGGCCGCTGCCAATCTCGACTGCCGCGCACGGCCGGGGGATCCAGTTAGGATGGAACCAAACTCGCAGGAATGGCTCTTCCTAGGACTAGCAAGTGAAGCTACTGGGGTAGTGGACTCGGTGGAGATCGGATGCGGCGAGGAACTATTTAGCTCCAGACCCTCTCTACTGCGTATCAGTTAGAGCACGGTTGGAACCAGTTTTAGCGCAAACCGCTCATCACTTCCATTTCAAGGTTACACAACTCCCCACAACGGGAAACGAAAACTCGGCGTGGACTCTAGCTAAGGGGGATCCCGGTGGTTGTCCGGGCGGGTAAGGGGGGGGGGGGGGGGGTGTGCCATTGAGGCTACTTCATTGTCACTCAACGCACCTTGACAGATGCATGTACATACATGCATTACATACATATGTATGTATGTATCCAGACGGTGTTGGGAAACTTCTTCGATCGACAAGTCTGTGTCCTAGGACCCTAGTCGATCCAATGGAGATTAGGCAAATTTTCCTTGAAATAGACTGCCTCAGCAGCGCAACCTGACGGGGGCTCGGACTAAGCGAAAGAATAGCCCAGTAGCAGCAAGTCATGTCTTTGGCGGCAGGCACATTCGACTTTTCCTGCATCTCATATGTCTCTGAGTCCTGAATCTCAAAAGTCTTTTCAGTCCGGCGCTCCCCATTCCAGAGCTATGTTCCCGCTGGTCGGCTGCCATTGCGAACTTTGCGAGCCTGCATCGTAGCTTTCCCAGTCACCGAAGGCAACATGGCGGCCACGACAAGATCAACAGCAGCAGCACCGGCGTTGGCAACGACAAGGCCCGCGGCCTCGTATGGTGCTTCCGATAACGAGTCGCACGCGCAACTTGCTTCTGCGGCCGGAGCTCGAGGAAGTGCGGACGAGAACGGCGCCGATGCGCAAAGCAATGTATCTTCCAATGATCACATCAATGACAAGGCTGCTGGTCCGCCTTTGACGAAGCGACAACGAGTACGGCGGCACTGCGGGCGGTTCTGGTTGTGGTATTTGATTGCGACAATATTATTTTTGGCGATTTTTCTGCCGATTCTGTGAGTCAATGCTTGTCCCACGTGACCGCTGACCGCGCCCACGCACGCGACCACGAGCTGATTGGAGTATTTCCAGCTTCAAAATCATCATTCCCGCCATAGTCCAGTCAATCATCAATTCGCAAGGCCTGCCCATCGCGGGAGGCGGCCTGGAGTGCATATCCGCCACGCAGGTCAAGATCGCTCTCAATTCGTCACTGGACGCACCAATACCGGCCAGGCTGAGTGACTTTTCGCTCGGCTTGTACAATAAAGATGCTCCGGATTTTACACCGTTCCTCAACCTCAGCATCCCGGGGCAGAAGATTAATGGCGACACCAAGGTCATTATTCCTTGGCAACTGGTAACCATTGAGGACGAATCCGAACTTGTTCGCTGGTTCGACCAGGTATTCGACACTGAGAAGGCTGATGTATCGCTGGCCGGCCGTCCCACGATTCACCTCGGTGAGCTTTCGTCAAATCCAACCATTGCCAAGACCATCTCATTACCGGGGCTGAGGAGACTCTCCGGTATTGGCATTACGGATTTGAAGATCATGTTTCCGCCTGATAAGAGCGGCAACAACCTCAAGGGCACCATCAACATCCCCAACTCAGGTGTCCTCATGCTCAATTTTGGCAACATCACGTTCGACATCTTTTCCGGCGCAGTGAAGCTTGGTAAAATCACCACCTACGATGTGTTACTCAACGTTGGCAACAACACTCTGAATTTTGATGGACACCTCGACCTGCCCAACTTGGTCAAGAATTTTGGCCTCGTCCTGGAGAGCCAAAAGGCAGCTCTGAATCGTGGCCAAGTCGACCTCAATGTCACCGCTACCAATGTTATGGTTCATGGCGAGAGGATCCCCTACATCGAGAAAGTCCTCAGCAGGAGACCACTTACTACGTCTATTTCCGTCATCACCCTCATCAGTGACGTCTTGGCTGGTTTCCTGGGCGGCGGCGGCACATCCATTGTCAACGCGCTAGGAGATGTGGTCGGAAATAACACCTTTCTTCAAAATGTCATCGACAACTACAATCATACACAATCTATGAAGAAAGCATCAAAACCTACATTACTCGCGAAAAGGGCACCGAATCCAAAGGACGCGCTGATGTGGAACATGTTGAAATTAGGCCTCAGGATGAAGCTCAACCAGGCGAGCAGGTGAGATTTCTACGTCGCGGGGTGCGAATGGTATGAAAGCAGGCGAAAAGTTGTGACCGCACGAGCTGTCTCGGATATCTGGAATATCCGCGGTCACAGGACTGAGAGGCCCGCTATAATGATAATTGTACATATGATATATGCATGTAAATGCAATGCAATGAATGCGATGAATCAAAAAAAAAAAAAATTAGCAAACAACTGCTTTGATCCCCCTTTTGCGACCTCTTGTCTTGTTGTCTATCAAGGGGGAAACGCCCGGTCTTCGCTCGCACCATCGCACCAGCTAGCAGTGGTGTTAGCCCATGATCGGACCTTGCGGTCTGCCCGTTCGGTCTGTTGGGAAGGAGTTTGACTTAGGTAATAATAAGTGGGGAGGACACCATATTTGTTATGTAGCTTCAACCAAGCCCTACTTAGCTTAATCAACCTCCTTACATCCTACAATCCTGGTAGTTGTCTCTCAGGTCCTACACCAAGCCTTGATAAACCTAGTTTCATGAAAATGTTTGGTGTAATGTGATTGGTCCCAGTTGACCCTTCTTTCTCAGCCACGCCACCGCCTTCAACGGTACATTTTTGTCACCCCATGCAACAATCTAGTCTGCATCTCAAGCCTCGGCATAATGACGTATCGTGGAGACCCCGCGCTCATGATTAAACTAACGACATCCACCAGGAGATCGGGCGATAGCTCTAGCCACTTTGGACTAGACTCACTTCCCTGTGCTTTGAACATCGTCGACCGGATGGCCCGACCTACTTTCCGCGTGGGTAAACTAAGCCCTTTCGAGTCGACATGTTTCTGCAATCCGTAAGCCTCAATACCGAACACCAATGAAAACGATGCTCACTCTGCGCCTCTCTTTCTCAACCGAACACGGACCCCCGAGACCACGGAGCGAAGGAACAAATAGATCTCCGGGTCCTTCAACCACACGTGACCGCTACCGAGGCACATGGCTAAGTTGTCTCGCAATTCCCGGAATGGTTGCCGCGGAAAGCAAAGTCTGTCCCAAAGGGCGCATCAGGCGCAGCTGAGGAAGATTAAAGTTGGGAAAAGAGGCGCAAAGCGAGAAACAGGCTGGCGGGACTAATTGAGCGGATTGGGATAAATCCGAGACCGTTTATTTCATCGCTAAATTGAATCGTATGTACTTGATTTTAATTTGTTTTTTAAGTTATTTTTTTATTTATTCATTATTGTTTTTTTTTTTTTTTCGTTTCTTTTTCGTTTTCTTTTGATTCTTGTGACTGCGGATGACGGAGATGAGTTCATCGAATAAAAGTGGCGAGACGCTTGGCACCCGACGGGGCAAACCACTTCTTAAATCAGACGACTTGTGTGGCAACAACTTTGTGTTTCTTTTCTTTTTTGTGTTTCTTTTTCTTTTTTTTGGCATCGTTGACCAGGCTTTTGACCGTCGTTAGCCGGCCCCGCCTCGGCTTTCCGTGAGCAACTCGCCAACGTGGCTGGCTGCCAGGATAGGCAACGCTGGGGCCGTCCATTGTTGCTTCGTTTTCGGCGGTTATTTTCCCTCCCTTCTCTTTTTTTTTTTCCTTTTTTTTCTTTTTTTTTCTTTTTTTTCTTAGTTGGTCGGGAGGGGGGGGGGGGGGTGAGGGGCGTGGGATGTGGGATGTGTATTCGTGACGATTTAACCTTTCCTCTTTTCTCCCAACATTCCACAGCTGCTACCGGACCAAACTCGAATCGCCACTTGGGGCTTCATCACGTCCATCGTCCAGCCATCTGAGCTTGTAGAGACTGTTGGTTGCCACACGTCGATCTTTTCATCGCCTCATCGCCATGGCGATTGCGATTGATTTCAGTAACACTGGTAGAACACTTCGTGGTCTTCTACCGCCGTTCCACTGAAGTCTTCAAATGCGGAATGTCAATTCCTTTTTTTTTTTTTTTTTTTTTTCTTTCGGGAACTCTTCAAAGCACGCAAAAAGCACGCAAAGGCCACAGAGTACACCCGTGGGGAGCCTTTCCGACGTTACCTTGCATCGTGCCTTCTTCTCTCTCCCCTCTTTTCCCGCCTCTTTCTCGGCTCCTTTATTCTTTGACAGTCCTGGACGCTTGTCCCGACCCACATTGCGCCTTGACTGCACGAAACATGTCGCATGGTCGCATGGATATGTTTCTCCCGATTGTGGGGAGAGGTCGGACTTGGCATCTCGTGGACTTGGAAAGGATCAGTTTCAAAGGGTGCTGGACGAGAACGGAATAACATCCCAAATCGTTGCTCCGCTTGCCGGCGACAAAACCACATGGCACACGCCACTTGTTAGATCGTTTTTTTTTTTTTTTTTTTTTTACCCCTTCGAGCGTTAATGTTTGAAAATGCTGTGCCCGTCCCCATGTCATTAAAACGCTTGGGTGGACATGATTCACACGAGTCATACGATCAGTTTTATGGGTAGACTAGGATGTTTTACACATGCGAACCATTTCCGCCAATGAAGGTCCCAGCGCAATCATGGATCATATACCTAATGTCGCGAGTAATATTCGCGGTTAGCAGATCGCGGCCCGTCGCCTATGGGTCGTTGTTACATTCACACGATTTTTGCGTGAAATGGGATCCCGGAAAATGGCTCAAATATTTCCAAATGGTCGGTCTCTCATCTGTCTTGACTTGATTCCATCTTCAGGACTCACAAATAGGCATGAATGCGTAGTTATTGCCGTTGGTGAAGCCACGCCAGATAGCCGCCTCCCTCTAGACGGGAGCAGAAGCACGCTTCGGATTCCCTGTTCAGCCAGCGTCCTGGCACAATGGTCATCGCTTTTTCATCCAAAGCAGGACTCTCATGAAAAGCGGTTTTACGAGAACTCAATCCTTTATCTCTAGTAGAATATGTATTCTACCTTTATTAAAATAACCTAGAATATATACTTGTAACAATGTTTATGTTACTTACTTCAGTCTTTGAAGCAGGACTCACAAATCATGAATACACCGATGTTACCGTTGATGAAGTCATGCCAGATAGCCACCTCCAGCGGGAGCAGAAGCACGCTTTAGACTTCCTATTTAGCCAGCGTCGTAGAAAAACAAGTAATAGCATCTTCATCCATCGCAGTTTGACGAGAACGAAATCCTTTATCTCTAGCAAAATAATGATTCTGCCTTGATTAGGAGAGCCTAAAATATACACTTGTGACAATGTTCCAATGCTATTTACTTCAGTGTTTGAAGACGCCCCTGTTTTCAGTGGCTTGGTCAAAATTATAGCAGAGAGCCCTCTTCCTTGATACTCGAATTAAAAAATACTGTTTTTTTTTTTTTTCTCAGGATATGTGTAAGCCAGAAGGACGTCCCCTAACATTAAGACAGACTGTCCATCCAGTACTCTTGGCCTTATTAAAAGGTCCGCATGCGAACCCTTGCTTTCTTTACCGTGAACCATCGCTCGTAGTCGGAAGAATAACCTTCTATGTCCGCAATGTAAACCAAGGCTTCCTGGATACCACTACTTCAACGACAACTTTCTGCTTTACGAATGGGTCGAGAGCGCGTAATGTTCATCCCCAGTACCATTCGATCCCGCAACGAAGTGTTGATAGGAAAATATCATCGCCGAGGTCATAAGCGACCACAGATGTTGCTAACCTCATGCAGCGTTTCGATCCCTCCTCACAGTGAAGTTTTAATGTCATCAAAGATCATGGTCATATACCTCTAGGGTAGCCTAGATACGTTGGGAGCGTTGCTACCGGCTAAAAGCCACAGCAAGGAATTGCGCAGCGCAAGACGCCTAGGCGGATACATTCATGGCAATATGGGAGCAAATATGAGGAAGCAGTACGAGGGGTTATGCATTCATCAATGTATCTTATTTACTGCTCACATGCTGTCACACACACACACACAGAAACAAAAAAAAAAAAAAAAAAGTAAAAGGTCGGTTTGTGTGTGCGACAAACCACCCCACCAAAGTGACCTCGCGTGGCTGATGACGTGATTTGTTGGTTGTCCACTCACAACACATGTCAACTTCTCACATTTTCATGGCCACGAATCTCAATTTCCACTTGAATATGCGAGTTGACGGATTCCTTTTCCACAGCTTGGCAGGATCACCAGTATTCATATTCATCCCGTCTTTCTTCAGGTTGACAACTTGAGACCGCAGGAAAGGAGAGCTTCGCACCTGGAGCAAAGACAAGTTCATCAAACAAAGATGTGGTGCCGAGGGAAGCAACTCGCAAGCAGGACAGGCTGCTTAGCCCGACGATCAACTACGAGATGCCTCGCAACCGTATCACCAGTGAGCCCGACGACCAAGTCTCACAAGGTAGTAGTCGTTGGTGCCGGTACAGCCGGCCTGTCCATCAGTCACCAGCTCTTGCGCTCTGGCAATTTCAACAAGCAGGATATTGCTATTGTTGAGCCCTCGGTGTGGCATCACTACCAGCCTGGATGGACCTTGGTCGGAGGTGGACTGAAGAACAAAGAGGACCTGCGCAGGAAAACGGATGAGCTGGTAGACGCGAGGCTCGGCTTCTACAAGTCGAGCGTCGCGGCAGTCTCTCCAGAGGACAATTCTGTGACGCTCGCGGATGGGGTCAAGTTGAACTATGAGCATCTGGTGGTTGCGCCTGGTCTGAGTCTCGACTTTGGCACCATCGATGGGCTTACCGATGCTCTTTACGATGCAGACTCTCCCGTCTCCACAATCTACAACTACGATACTTGCGACAAAGCATTCCGCACGGTCGAAAACCTGTCCGCAGGCACAGCCATCTTCACCCAGCCTGCCGGCGTCATCAAATGCGCCGGAGCACCGCAAAAGATGCTGTGGCTCGCACTCGACTACTGGAAACGAGCTGGCTTATATACGCCCAACAAACCCGAGGCATCGGCCATCAAGATCAGCTTTGCCACTGGGCTGCCGGCCATGTTTGCAGTACCCAAATACGCAGCCAAGCTGGAAGAGTTACGAAAGGAGAGGGGCGTCGAGGGCTTGTTCCAGCATGACCTGGTTGCCATACAGGGAAACCAGGCCACGTTTGCGCGTCCCAACGGAGCGGAGAAAGTGACCAAGCGCTTCGACTTGCTGCACGTCACGCCCAAAATGGGACCGCCGAAGTTCATCAAACAAAGCGCCCTCGGCAACGATGCCGGCTATGTCGACGTGGACGACCACACCCTTCGCCACAAGAAGTATCCTAATGTCTGGTCTGCAGGTGATGCCTCCAGCCTGCCGACGTCCAAGACGGCCGCGGCCGTGACGTCAGAAGCGCCAGTGCTTGTTCGGAATTTGATGCAGGTACTCAATGGCCACCAACCGGATGCGTCCTACGATGGCTACACCTCCTGCCCTCTCTTGACCGAATATGGCAAGGTCCTCCTTGCCGAGTTCAAGTACGGCGGCGAGCCGAAAGAGACGTTTGATAACTGGCTTGGTATTGACCAGATTGAGCCACGCCGTGCATTCTATCACCTGAAGAAGGACTTCTTTCCGTGGGTGTATTATACCTCCTTGGTGAAGGGGACTTGGGGAGGTCCAAGGGGATGGATCAATTAAAGCCGGCTGGCTGTCTTTGCGACATGGACTCGTACAAAAAAAAAAAAACTAGACAAAGAGGTATGAAGGAGTACAAGGTTCCATTTTACTTTATTGGTATTCGCTTTTTTTTATGTATATCTTTTTGTTTGCCTCCCCCCCCTTTTTTTTCTTTTTCTTTTCTTTTGCCTTCTTCTTTTCGTTCTTCTCAGTGACTAGGGACCAACATGTATTCGAGCATTGATGAGGCGACGTTCTTCTTTGCCGTTACAGTAGCATGATACCTATAAATACATGGTATTTATCGTCGCAAAGACCATTTCTAGCTCCTGGAACGCAACATTCATAGTATGTATCTAAATTTCGGGCCATAATTCTCAACAGCCTGTTCTTCTTCGGCGACCTCATCGGCGTTCTCATAGGACGCGACGCTGTACTTCTTGTCGAGCTTCTTGTTCTCCAAAACGAGAATCGTGCGCAAAATAGTAGCGAGCACGGCAACGAGGATCATGAAAGCAGCAGAGATGCTATGCCCCTTGACATAATCCGGCCGGTCACTCTGCGGATATGACCTTGTTCCCAGCAATGGTCCGCACTGCCCAACCAAGTTAAGAAGGACGATGCCGGCTCCACGTCCCTCATCGCTTCCCTGGTTATTGAGTACCCAGGGCAAAATGTTCGCAATGGAAGGGAAAACGCCCATCGCAGCGAAAAACACCCCGACGTATCGAACAGCAGTCGTTTTCGCCA
Organism: Claviceps fusiformis PRL 1980; assembly: GCA_000223055.1. Classification (NCBI taxonomy): domain Eukaryota; kingdom Fungi; phylum Ascomycota; class Sordariomycetes; order Hypocreales; family Clavicipitaceae; genus Claviceps; species Claviceps fusiformis. Next base: position 21,681 of record AFRA01000288.1, read on the forward strand.
CCGCGAGCATGATGTATCCTGTACCACCCAAAACAGCCAAGCCAATGATGAACAAGCCGCGTTGACGGGTTCTGTCCGCGAGAAACGAGGTGATGATGGTGACGAGAAATGCTGCGAAATACGGAGGAGCAGATAGTCCCTGGGCTTGCAGACCAGAAAATCCTAGGCGTGAGGAGAAAAGAGAAGGAAAAAAAAGAAGGAAAAAAAAAGGAAAAAAAAGGAAAAAAAAAGGAAAAAGTCAGTACTGATTTTTCACAAGACCCGTTGGGTTTTGGGTTGCTGTTTAAAACCCCACATGTCCGCTCTGAATGCTTTGACCGGCCAACGTACCCATGTCCTTGAGAATTGTGGGAAGGAAAACTGGCAACGAAGAGTACGAAACGTTGCAAGAGAAGTACATGAGCGCGGTAAGCCACACCTTGACGTCTAACAAGGTGTGGAATGTCTCGCTCCAATTAATCGTGCCCACACGCTTCGACTTGCCGGCCTGTCTGACCTCTCGTGCCAGTGCCACGCGTTTCTCGTCCCCAGTCAAGAACCACGCATCGTGGGGGCTGTTGGGCATGGCAAAGTAAGCCACAACGGCCATGACCAAGACCGGAAGACCCTCCACGAGAAATAGCAGGCGCCAGCTGGCGAGGCTCGAATGCCCAGACGTGATGGCGTAGGCCAGAGCACCGGCGAAACACGTAGCCAGCGGTGCAGCGGCGAAGAAGATGGCGATGCGCAACCCAATCTCGCTCCGAAGGTAGAAGAAAGACAGCAGGTAGATGGCTCCCGGGCCGTATCCTGCTTCAAACACGGCAAGCAGGAACCGACAAGCCATCAGTCCGGACCATGATTGAGCGGCCGCTTGAGCGGTTGCTGCGACGCCCCATCCCGCGACGAGAATGGAAATCCAGACGCGGGCGGCCAGGATCTTGTGCACGATGATGAGAGGCTCGAAGAGGATATATGCGATGTAGAAGATGGTCAGCAGCCACTCGTATTCGCTGCCGGAGAGGTGCAGATCGCGTTCCATGCCGGCGATGCGAGCATTCCTAGGCCGATGGTGATGATGGTCTTGTTTAGTTCTTTTCCATTCCATATTTTGCGCAACCACATGATTCCCATAAAAAAAATCATACTCACCCGATGTTGGATCGATCCAAAAAGGCAAGCAGGACTGCGATTCTCACCGTCAGTACCGAATATAAATTCGATCACAAAAAGACTGCTGCGCGTCACCTTACATAAAACTGACAAAAGCGCGAGGACGTTGCAATCCAACTTGCGCACCACCCTCCTCTCCACGGCGGCATCGTCTGCCACCAAGGACGCCGCATCTAGGGTTTGGCACGAAGTGCCGAGATCGGATTCTATCGCTCGCTTCATGACGAAGACAAAAATCCCGTAAACACGATCTTGGGTTTCACGTCTACTCTCTGGGATGTGGGTTTTGAGACAAGTGATTGAGATGTAGAAAAAAAAAAAGAAAAAAAAAAGAAAGAAAGAAAGAAAGAAAGAAAGATGAAATCTCGCTCTACTGGGAGGGAGGGACTTGGTCTTTGCGATATACCTTGGCCGCCAATCGTCCCTCGGTTTGGTTGTGCAACCCGTTTCTCGGCACGGCCGGCACGCTGCAATCGCTTAGGAAAGCGAGGGTAAATCGATGATCCATAAAAAAGTTGGACAGACTCTCCAAATTCGAAAAGATTGTAGAAATCTACTTGCGGGGAATCTTGCGACAAGGGGCTTGGAGCAATCAATGAATGGCCCTTGTTACCAACGCCTGCGAGACTTGTTATCACACGTGGGCATCGCGTGCAGCCAAGGTCTCTCTATGATTTTGACCACAACGCCTCCGCAAGTATATTCACACAATCATTCAGCATCAGAGTGTGGTGCACTTCCAGTACAACCCTGGAACGATGTCACGGAGCCGCATGCCCTGCTGCACCCGGCTTCTTGCCATCCGAGGGCACGTACTGTAGCATCGAATGCAGCGGAAACCAAAATCATGGAGAAGTATCGAGATTACATATCTGAACGCCCACGGCACGTGTCCGCGGAATGCTCGTAGGGCTCCTTGATTCGCACGACAGGGGTTCGTTTGACTTCCCTCCGGATAAACTAGTGATTGATTATTCCAAATATGAAACATGGCAGGCATAACCGGGAACGCCTCTGACTAGATGCATGCTGATTGTGCAAGTGCCTGATCGCCGACCGGACACGTCGATCTTTCCCAGGAGACGACACGTGCATAATTAGACGATCTGGTTCGGCTTGCACGACAGACAAAGACAACGGGAAACAAGAGCCAACTGCCAGTCTGCATTCGTCTTCACATTTTTGGCGCGACGAACTGCGTGAAATGGGGCAGCGTGCCGGAGTTCTTGGCTTTAGAGGTTCCCGCCATACATACATTGTATGTAGGTATGTATGTATGTATGTATTTGCGGCTGCTATTGGGAATTGCGAGAAAGACTGCCGGCGGGCGGGTTGAGAAACGTCCCAGTGTGAACCTAGATAATACAAGTCTCAATCATAGACAGTCCTATTCTAGGACATATCCTTGGGGAAATACTGCTGTTTTATCGTTGTCTCTAATGATGATGCCGCTCGGGGTTACCTTGAGGCTCGCACGGGGGTCCTTCAGCAAGGATGGCAGTGACGACTTCGGAAGGGTTCAACGGACGGTTGCTGTGACAAGGGCCAATCTATAAGGGGGCTTGGAATGCAAAGATCCTATTCAGACAATAATCGACTTTGGCTCACTTAGGGGGCTCTAAGGGATCTAGAGGTCTAGGTTCCCTCTAGAGGTCTTAAGGGCTGTGGAAATCTTATATATATGTGCTATAAGTAAGGATACCTAAGGTTCTAAAGTACTTCTTATATATAGGTGCCTTAGGTTAGCTATATACACCCTTATATATATAATATAATCCCCCCTCTTTAAGAAACGCTTAACTTAAGCGTTTTTTATTATAATATCTCTATTATAATATTAAGAACTTATAGGTTATAGAGCTTTTCTAAATTATTAGTTATAAATTACTTAAGTAAAGCTTTAGCTCTATCCCTTATAAAGTACTTATATAGCTTCTATATTTAATATTTTCTAATAAGCTAGCCTTTCTACTTAACTAAATACTTAATATTATTACCTATAGCCTAGGTATTATATATTTCTTTTACTTAAAAATCTTTAGCCTTAATTAGTTCTATATCCTTAAGAATCTAGTTTAAATCTATATTCTATTTAGTATAGAAAAGCTTAATAAGGGAGATATAAAAAGAGTTATAAATATACTAATCTTTAGGTAAGGATAGGTAAATAGTAGTAGAAGAAATAACTTTTATTATATAGAATAAACTAAGTATTTTCTTATTAAGCTTTTTAATAAAGTACTTAGTATAGATATTCTGTTACGGTCCGTTCCCAGAGGCGGAACCCACCTTACAAAAGAAGGGTTCCGCCGCATATAGCTAGAGAAAACAACTTTAACTATATATACACTTAATTACCTACTTATAACTTAAGTATTCCTTCTCCTTATAACTTTATAATATACTATACCTATTATATAAGTACCTTTATTTATATATAATATTTAGTATATAATAAGTAATAGTAATTATTATTTCTTTTATATATTTATTTATTATATAAAAGCTAATAATAAAAACTATAAATTTTATATTAATAATAAAAAAAACTAATAAAGTTTATTTGTTAGCTTAAATTCTTTAATTAATAGCTTTATTATTAAAAACTAATTATAGTAAATTTATTATTTTTAAGCTTTTTATTAAAACTTTCTTAACTTTAAAAATAAAAAAAAATTACTTTTATTATAAAAAAACATTAAAAACCTTTAAATTCTTACTAAATATTAATATATTAATAATAACCTTTAAATTTACCTAAAGCCCTTAGCTATTAAAAAACTTATTTATTAAAACTCTATAGATTTTACTATAGTTAATATAAAGTAAAAATTAATAAAAGGTATTATTTATAAAGCTAAGTTAAAATACCTTTTTAAATAAGTAAATTTAATATTAAGAAATAAAACTATAATACTAAAGAATAGTTTAAAATATATAAAAAATACCTATAATATAAATATATATAATATTTCTAGAGATAAGTTAATAAAAAACTTAGTAAATATAGAAATTAAAGGATTATTAAAAACCTTAAATATTTTATTTTATACTAAAAAAACTATACTTTTTTATAAAAAAAAAACTATATTAATACTAGCTTTTATTAAAAAACTATTTTAAAAATAAGAATTTACTTTTATTTAACCTTTAGTATACTAAATCCCCTTTTAAAAACCCTATTAAATCCTATAAGAATTAACTAAAATAAAGTAATTTTTTATTTACTTAATAATTAGGAAAAATATATACCTTCTTTATAAGTAATAGAATTCTAGGGATAATAGTATAAGCTTAATATATATAATAAATTTTAATAGTTTCTTATTAATATATATAATTAATAAGAGTTTATTCTTAGTAAGATTTATTATAATAGTATAAAGGAAATTAATAAAGTAATAATTTATATAATAGCTATATTAAAGGCTTTTAAACTAGCTAAATCCTACTAATAAATTATAAAGTAAGCTTAATACCCTTTATTAACCTTTAAATAGGTTTTAACCTTAAATATATAATACTTTATAGTATTGTTTAAAATAATAGGTATATAAATATAATTAGCTTATATAGTAACTCTTAATGCTTTTTATATTAAAACTTCTTAGCTTTTAAGGTATTTAGTTAATAAAGAGTTTTATAAAACTTTATATAACTCTTTACTTTATAATAAGCTACTCTTTAAAAATATTATATATACTTAAGGATTATTATTTATACCTATAAAATAATAACTTAAAGATAAAAATTCCTATAATAATTTAGTTACCTAAGCCTTAAAAATAATAAACTATTTAGTAAACCCTTTTTAAAAACTTAGTAATATTAAATACCTTAACTCTAAAATAGATTTAAATAATATTAATAATAAAGCTATTAAATATAAAGGTAAATTTATTATTTTTATAAATATAAACCTTTAGATTTAAGTAGTTAGGAATTACTATAGCTATACTAGCTCTAACTATTAAGAATAAATTATATACTAAGTTCAATATTTTTTTTATAAAGCTACCTATATATAGTATTACTAGTATTTTAATAATATAAAAAGAGCTATAATATTCTATAACCTTAAATTAATATTTACTATAGTTAAAAAAGAATTTAGTATTAAAATTTAAAACACTATTATTTAGCTTAATTAAGCTAAATTTATTAAAGATAATATATTATTTAAGATATCCTTATAGGAATTTATAGTAAAGGTTTTTTTCTATACTAAGGCTAATAAGGAATTTATTAACCTTTAGCTTTTTACTTATTTTTATTATAAGCTTTATATAAAGCTATAATAAATTTACCTTTAACTAATAAAATTTAACTATTAAAATATATATATTAACTTAATAAAGGGTAAGAGGTATAACCTTAAGGACTTTATTTTAAGTAATAAAACCTATTATAAAATTAAAAAGAGTAAGGTTTAAGCCTTTACCTATCTCCTTATAAAGGACTTAGGTTTGATAAATAATAATACCCCTTACTTTATTATAAAGGCTTATTAAAATAGGCTACCTTATTATAATAACTATTATAGTAATAATTATAACCTACCTTAATATTAATAGAGTAGTTACTATTAATACTTATAAAGCTATAAATAATATTATAATTTTAGTAATAAGTATAATAATAAAAACTACTAGCTTTAAAGCTATTTATACCTTTTTTAACTTAATTATAATTACTTCTATAAAGGTTATAAAAGGGTATTATAATAGTTCTCTAAGGAATTTAAAGGGAATATATTAATAGCTACTTTTAATATTAAAAAAATAAATCCCTTTAAGTAATAAAAGGAAACTAAGCCTAAATACTATAACTCCTTTAAATACCTTTAGTATAATTATAAAGGTTATAAACTATAATTTTATAAAAAATAAGCACTTAAGGAAAGTAATAGTATAAACTATATAGTTATAATAAATAACTTTAATATAAAAGCTAAGGAGTCCTACCTTATATTCTTAGAATATTATATAGTTAAGGAAGGTATTATTAAAAGTAATTTAAATAAAAATAAATTTAATTTTATAAATACTTTTTATACTAAGAAGCTTATACTCCCTTTTAATATATATTATAAAAGAATTATAATATTTAAAGAATTAATTAATAACTAAGTTATTAAAGTAATAATAAGGCTATATTAATTAAAAATTACTAAGAAAAAAAAGTTATTATTTATTTTTAAGTAAACCTTTACTTTAATAATTAAAAGTAAAACTATAAAATTTACCTTAATATAAGAACTTTACTAATATTAATTAATAAAAAGTAGCTTTAATAGAATAATTATAACATCTAATAAAGAACCTAAAAGCCTAAACCTATAAATAATATAAATTCCTTTTTTTATATTATAAAAACTATTACTTTTAACTTTTATATTAAAGGTAAAGTTAAAGTAAAATTAATATTTAGTTACTTTATTATAATTATTAATATAATAAAAAAGCTTATATTAAAATTATTAATTAGTATAGATTTTTATTAGAAATAATGGAGGTGGGTGCTATAGAGCACAGCTTACTAAGGTAGTGGGCTTAGTGAGCGTGCACGTACAGATCCACTGCTCTGCAGAGCAGAGCACTGCAGCAAGCTGCAGTCCACTATATCTCACGTAAAATGGAAGCTTTTGCGTTGCTTTTAGCACTATTCAATTCGCTAAAGAATTTGCAATAATAATATCCAATAAAAATTATATCTAATCTCTAACTTTGCAGGTGTGCGCAGCTGGCAAGAGTGATTCTGACGGTCCGTACGGTCGGTGGCTGTGAGGGGGTTTTTCACTTCCTTCCCTCACATACCCACCGACCTTATCGGTGGATCCTAGTCGCTAGCTGGGCTTCGTGGGCCACTTTCTATTTTCCGCAAAATTCATTTATATAGGAAAACAAAAAAATAGACTCACAGCCATACAAATTGGCTGCCGACGTGCTTGCAATCGGTTGACTTAGTGAAAATCAACGCGTAACACTAAAAAACCGATTTTTAGATATTTATATAGAAAGAAAGCCTGGAATTTAGTGATAAAGAATCTAGTCCTAAGACTTTTCGTAAATTCCTCCTTGTTGAGAAAAACAGTAAAAACACACATTATAGGGTAGCCACCTTCCCTGACTAAGCAGCCGTCAGCTGGCTTAGTCACATCCTTTAATCCGTTCCTCCGTATCTTTGCTAGTTGCCTTACAAATCCAACCCAAAGACTGGGCCCACCTTGCAGCTGTCAGTCCGACTGCGTAGCTGTCAGAATGGGCAAAAAAGGTCGAAAAGTAAGGATTTGTGGGGACCCTGCAGCTGCGAGCCCACACACGTGACCTTTGGTCGGAATTCCGTGGTTGTGCCGCCCGCGCGCGCGCACGCTTGCCGGCTTGCACTGGCTTACAAAGCCCCCTATAAAGTGCTTCTATCAGCGCTATAATTATAGCACTAATAGTGAGGAATCCCCTATAAATAACCCTGTTATTTTTAACAATTTTATATATAATTATAGTATTAAAATTAACTTGATTAACCTTAGGATTATTTTTTAATTTATATATAATATAGCTATACTTAGCTATATTTTTTACCTTACTAATATAGTTTTAACTAAAAGAGTTATTATAATATATTATATTACTATATTACTATATAGCTTAGAATTTATATTAGTTTTTTAAAAGAATTATATAATACATAAGGCTAGAGGTATTTATTACTTTATTTTAAAAAACTACTAAATTTCTAATAGTATTATAAATTATAGGTAAATAAAATACTTATTAATTTATAACCTTGTAAACCTTTTAATTTATATTAAGCTTGATTAAAAACTAAAAAACCTTTAAGGTTTAAACTTTATAAACTTTTATTTAGCTATAAATAATATTAAGAATTTCTTTACCTTTTATAGTTATAATATTAATATTTTACTTAACTAAAAAAACTTAGTAATACTAAAGAATATCTTTCTTCTTAAAATAAAGAAAAATATTAAAAATATAGCTAATAATCTTAACTTTAAGGTAATTAATAGTAATATCCTTTTATATAGTATTATATATTTAAATAATATTTTATTTATTATAAATAAATTTAATATTAAAATTATAAATCTTAACTTAATAGCTATAAAAAAACTTATTAAACTTATTAATAAATATAATATTTCTTACAACTAAAGAGTAGTATTAATACTTAAAGAGAAGTAAATATATATAAATTTTATTAATAATTAATAAAATTAGCTAAAACCTTTATAAATATATTACTTAAGTAAAAAGAATTTTAAAACGTTTTATAAAATTTTTAATAAAAAATATAAAGCTACTAAGGTATTTTATTCTAAAGTAAAAGAAAAAGTATTATATTTATACTTTAGTTTTTTTATATAATATAATACTAAAAAAGAATATAAAGAAAAAGTAGTAACTAATATAAAACCTATAAATAGTATTATTATTCTAAATATATACCCTTTACCTAACTAAGGGGATATTATAAAGAATATAAATAAAAAGTATTAAATATCCTTTTTTAATACCTTTAGTTTCTTTAATTAGCTTTTAATATAATATAAGTATTATAATAAAATAGTAATTATTTTTAAGAGAGAAATTAAAGTATTTTATATTATAATATAAGAATATAAGAATTCCTTAATATATACTTAGTGCTTTATAAATAAGTAATTTTATAAGTACTAAGCCTTTATAAAAATATATATTAATAATATTATAATTTTTTTTAATATTTTTAAAAAGTATTTAATTTACTTTAAGATTATATTTAAAATCCTTAAAAAGTATTATTAATATATAATAGCTAAAAAGTTATTTATTTACTATTTATTAATTTAACTTTTAGGTTTTATTATAAATATAAAGAGTATTATTAATATTAATAACTATATTAAGATATTTAAAAACCTTTAAATACTTACTATACTTTTAAGCTTTAAAATCTTTATTAAAATAATTAGTTTTTTTTATATAAAGGTTTTTTAGTTTAATTTGTATATTAAACCTTTATAAAATAAAAAAATTAAAATACTTTAGAATCTTTATAAAAGAAATAAGCTTTTTATTAAGTCATTTAAGTAAGTATAAAAATATATAGCTTAATAAGTAAGTTTTATACCCTTAAAGTAAGAAATTATATTTTTTAAGGTAATTTAAAAACTTTTATATGTTAAAATTCTACTTTAGTACTATAACCCTAAAAGGCTTCTTTTTTTTAAGGTTAATATATATAAAAAGGGTTTTAGTTTATATACTTTTTAATTAATAGTTAATTAAAATAGTGTTAATATCCTTAAACAAAATATTAATAGTAATAAACTATATCTTATTTTATTTCTTTTTTAATTAATCTTAGTAATTAAAAAGAAATATAGCGTAATAAAGGTAAAGGTAGCTAGATTTATATAAAAAATAAAAAACTAAAGAAAATAGCTTAATTTAATATATTAGCTATAAGTATTATTATTAATTAATTATTAATAAAGAGAATTATTAAGTATGCCTTTTTTATAATAATAAATTTTAATAAAGCTAACCTTAAGCTTACTAAAGTTATAAATTATCTCTTATAATTTAAAATCTATATTATTTATATTCTTAATACTTTAAATATAATACTTAATATACTTTTTTATTTATTAATTAATATTAGCTATAGGGAAGTAATTAACTATAATAGCTTTAATAAACTTAATACCTATATATATTTTAAAGAGAAATCTATAGCCTTTATTATTATAAATAAGGATTTAAAGAATTCTATTATAATAAAGTATTAATATAATATAAAGTATAGCTAAATTATTAAAGGTATTACTATATATAAAGAAAGGTAATACTAAGCTAATTAAAACTAACTATAAATTCCTTTATATAACTAGAACCTTTTAAATAATAAACTCCTTTATTATTATAATTTAAAAGAATTATACTAACTTAATATTCTTTAAAACTATATAAAAGCCTTTCTTTAGCTAACTTATAATAATACTTATTATTTTAAAGTAAGGAGAATAGCTAAAAAGCTTTCTATAGTTTACTTTTTATATATAAGTAGCTAAATATATACTTATATAGTATATTATAATATTTATAAAGAAAATATAGTTTTTTAATCTTAAGCCTTAAAGAAAATAAAACCTTTTTAAATAAAGCTTATACCTTTTTATAGTATTTTATTAGATTTTATTACAAATATATTAAAAGTTAGCTTAAAAAATATAATATAAGTAGTAGAAGAATTTATTATTTATAATTTACTTTACTTAATTAATTACTTTTTTAATAAGAAAATAATTCTTATTTTTAGTTATAAAAAGTATTTAATAGAAATTTAAAATAAACTTTTATTAAAAAGACTTTACCTTACTAACTAAGGACTATTATAAGAAATTATTAATAATAGAAACCTTAAGTTTATTTTTAACCTTTAAACTATACTTTTTTATAAACTAAAAGTAAAATTTTTTATAATAATAGTATATTACTTATAAACTAATAGTATAGCTAAGTATAAAAATTAAATTATAATTATTATAATATAGTATTATATTATAACTAATCTAAATATTCCCTAGCCCTTAATACTTTTAGTGCTTTAATACTACCTTAATAATATAGCTATAGCTTTAATTAACTAACTACTTAATAAACTTATACTTAGTTATAAACTACTTATAGTAATAAACTGTTTTTTAAATTTAAATAAATTTATTATAAACTTTAAAAATACTAATTTATTAATACTTTAAAAGTTATATTAAAAGAAAGCTAAGTATATTATTATAATAATAATTATACTTATAAAAATGAAATATAACTTTAGGTATAGTTCAATAAATATTAATATAAAGAATATAGTATATTTTAGGTTATACTTAAAATATAAACTTTTAAGTAAGCTTAAGAAGAAATAATCTTTTTAGCATATTAAATTATATAGGGTTTTAAAGTAAATGTTTTTTTTTCTTTTTATTTTAATATTTTATTAGTTTTAAAGGTTTATTTAATAGTTTTTATAGCTTATATTTAAAAATTATAATAAAATAAAGACCTTTTTAAAACAATTAAGCTTATATTACTACTAATAAACTTAATTAAATTAAAAAAAGTAAACTATTAAGAGATTAAAAGAATTTAGAAATATTATATATAATTTTTTTAAAAAAAGAATAAAAAGCTTTATATTAATTTTTTAATTTATTAAAAGAAATACTTTATTAAAGATAATTAGTAGATTTTTAAAGGAAATATATATATTAATACTATCAAAATAATTAATAAGTACCTTACTATAAATACTATTAATTAAGATAAAGAATATTATAAAAAAGGTTTTATAATACCTTTTAATTAATAAATATTTTAAGTTATATTAGCTTTATATTTAATTTTATAAATATATATAGGGATTTCCTTATTAATAAAAAGTATTAATTATTTCCTAACTTTTAATATATTATAAAAGCTTATTCTAAGCTTACTTTTATAAAAGCTTTATTAAAATATATAAAATCCTTTACTTTTTATATTTATTTACTTTTTTTTTATTTTTTTTTCTTTACTTTTTTATTTTTTTTTCTTAAAAATTTATATATTACTACCTTTTTCTTTATATTAATTATTTAAATTAATTTATAGCTTTTATTAGCTTATATAAATATATTACTTAAACCTTAAACTTCTCTAAGCTTTTTTATAATATATTAAATCTACTATCTAAAGGTTATTAGTATTAGTTTTATTAATTATTATATTAAACCTTAGTAAAAGTTAAGCTAGGAAAAGTATTAGTAAGATATATATAATAAACTTTTATATTTTTCCTTATTTCTATATACTTAAGTCTTTATTAAGCCCTATTTTTATTAGTAGCTTTTTATAAGTTTTTTAAAGAAATTAGCCTTTAAACTTTAAAATAGTATAAATTCTTATAATATTAACCTAGCTAACCTACTAAAACTTATATTTAACCCTTATTTTTAAAAAACTAATATTTTAACTAGCTAGCTAAGAGATATTTATACTATTTAAAATAATAAGTTTTATAATAAATATAGTAATAATATAAGTATACCTTATATTACTCTCTAAATTACTATAGTTAACTATAATAAAGATAAGGATATTTTTAATATAAATAATATAAATAATTAAGGGATAAGTAATACTAAGGGTATAAAAGCTTAGGCCTTAGTAGGCTAATTCTTAATAAATATAACTAGTAAACTATTAACTACTACTAGGGATATAATAAAGTATATTACTAATACCTTAATATACTAATATCTCTATTAGTTTAAAAGAGCTAATAGTAAGATATATAAACCTTATAATAAATTAGATAATATTAACTTTATAGCTATAGTTAATATAAAGAAGGATTATATAAAGTAGTAATATACTAATAAGTAAAAACCTAAAAAAAGAATTAAGCTCTTAAGGATATACTTTATATTTATAGTATAAAATTTACTAAAGCTAGAGTTAGAATTAGCTAGAATAGATTTAGTATTAAAAAAAACAATCCCCTTTATAAGCTATACTTAAAAATAATAGCTTATTATATTAATATTTTTAAAGGACTTAACGCTTAAAGCAATAAAGCTATAATAACTACTATAAAAGGCAATAAAGCTTAAGCTAAAGGTAAATTAGAACTTTTAGTAATTTATATTACTTATAACTCTCTTTAAATAGCTATTTTTATTTAAAAGAATAAAGGTAGCTATAAAAACTATTACTAAACCTCCTAGCTCCTAGCTAAGGCTATTATTATTACTAAATATATAAGCAATATCTTTAGCTACCTAAATAGGACCCTTAGTAGCCTTTTAGGAATAGTTAGTAAGTCCTACTATAACGGGGAGAAAAAGAACACACACCATACACCTAAAAGCAAGGGGTATGCATATTAATAAAGATATCCCCGTTATATTCTAGAATTCTTATATGTATAGATTTAGCTTTAAAGTTATTAGAATTAAAAGAGAAAAGGGATAATTAAATATAGAGTTATTTAATTAAATAGTTAGAGCTATTAAAAAATAGAATAATAATAATTATAGAATAAAATATAAATAAATACACTATAATAGTAACTAGGATTATAGTAATTAATAGTATTATAATAATAGGTACTTCTATACCTATACCCTAAAAAAGAAGAATAGGAAAATAAATACTTTTTTTAATTATTTAAAAACCTAAAACTTATTTATATCTTTTAATTAAATAGTTTAATTATATCACATTAAGTTTTTACTTCTTT
>AFRA01000289.1:0-35039 GCA_000223055.1 Claviceps fusiformis PRL 1980
GAATACTCGCGGACGCGTGAGGAACGAGACTCGTTGCACCCACACGCACACACGCACACACGCGACCCTTGAAGGAGCGGTGATGACTGGAGTGAAGACTGGATAAACGGGCAACATGGGGCTTTGGATGGGGTCTTGCGGGACGTGCCAGTTGCATCACAGGAGTACCTGGCATCTGGCAGCATGTGCATGGCATGGCATGGCATGGCGTGACATGATGGACCCAGCAAGGTTGAATGAGTGAATAGAGTGGGTGAGTGGGTGAGTGAAGGAAGGACATACAGGTATGGTTCTGGTCGCCTGCACACGTTGTTGGATGTCAGCCATTCGCGGCACCAGTGACCAGACGCTGATTATCCGCGCTAGGCGTTGGAGACGGGTTTGGGTTGGTGACAGACGATTGACGATTGACGATTGACGATTGACGATTGACGATTGACCAGTGATGGCTGATGGCTGGGGGCGGGGCTGTTGTGGGCTGTGATGGGCTGTGATGGGCTGGGCTGGGCGGCTGGGCCTGCTTGGGGTTGGTGGGCACAATGGGACTGGGGAGCTGGGCGCTGGAGCCGGGCAGGGCAGGGCAGGGCAGGGCAGGGGCCAGCGGGTCAGGGGCCAGCGGGCTGGCGGGCGGAAGACTCAAGTACACGCACGCTATCACATGAACATGACCCACGTCCTCCAGCAACGACACCCTCAATTCCAAATGCCATCCACGATTCCATCCATTTCATCCCAGGGCGCCTCTGGCCGCATCACATCCCATCGAATGCATGCATGCATGCATGCATGCATGCGGGCGCGCATGTGTGCAGATGAGAGCTGGGCACGGCCACTCGCACCGCCCCCCGGTTTGCTCACCGCCTCTCGGGTTGCGTGTTTTTTCCTGCATGCGCTTCGAATTGATCCGGAAAGGGAGGAAGGAGAAGAGGAGGAAAAGGAAGAAATAGCCACGCGGTTGAATGGGGTTATGCAGCTGGTGAGGGCGCATAAGGAGGGGGTTGATCAATATAGAGGAGAATAGAGAAGGAGGAAAAAGGAAGAAAGAATAAAAGAAAGAGAGGGGGATATAAAACAAAGATTTAGATTAAAGATGAAATAAGGAGAGGAAGAAATAAGAAAAGAAATAAGAAAAGAAATACAAAATAGAAATTAAATTAAATTAAAAACGAGAAATTGAAAAAAAGAGCAAAGAAAAAAAAGGAAGAAAACAGAAAACCCCGTCGTCCATAATAAACATGACCCAACTTCCAATCATTGCCAACCCCGCTTCTTCTTCAAAACCCACCCTCACACCTTTGTGCCTATCTCTCGGATACTCCCTGCAGGTTCAAGGCGTATACGTGGCATGTACCATCAGCACTGCTGAAGAAAGCATGTTACGTTTACATACATGTGTGTATGTGTGTATGTGTATATGTGCAGTGGGAGACATAAAGTGCGTGGCCGGACATTTTTGCACTCCAGAGGTGTCGTGGCCGCCATAACCTGCACTATTGCGCTCAACGCGTTAGACAAAACTAAACATTGTTTTTTTTTTCCTAGTATTTTCCTTGGAACAATGTAGGTATGGTTCCTCTAAAGGCGCAAAAATCTTCGACCACCCACTGTATGTGCCTTGCGAGCCGCACTCGCTCCTGGCCCATGTTCTCCTCCGTACAGCCAGCGACTGTGATGCCATACCAGGTTTGTATATACAGTGACTGGACAAACATTTCTGACCAGCCGATGGTATGACGAATTCATCTGATAAATATGTGAGAATAAACCAATGCGTGAAAATAATCATAATCATAATAATAAAAAAACTTGAGATAAACATGTACATACATATGTAGACATGCACTAGGTATATATTATGATAGTAGAGATTGTATACTTGGTATAAATATATTTATACGTACATACATATTCTCCCCCCTCCCCCCCAGTCCATCAACTTGGCTCACCTTGGCCGCAACGCACCATTCGAGGAGCTTTCCACGCCATCCTCACCGAAGAAAGACGCGAGAGACATCCCTCAACCAGACGAATACGTGACCACCCGACCGTTGACGTGTGTATTCGTCATCTTATTCCATTGTAGCGCATCGTGTATGCCGTTGACGCGAACAATTTGCCTGCAGTATCCAGCTCGTAACGATGAAGCAAAGGGACTTGAAAAAAAAATACATCAGTTCAACGGAGCTCATGATTGTCAAATCCAAGAAAAAAAAATAAAGTAGATGAAATGAGTAGGTGGGTGTTTTTATAGACCAGCCTTTTAAGCCACACCATCTACCACCATACCCGTTTCTCTACTTTCATAAGATGAACAACGCTCGCATCGGATCAAGCCGCCGTGCCCCTCGTTGGTCCTCATAGTCATGTCACCGTCCGTTCGGTCCGTTCGGCCAGCCTAGCACAGGCGGTCAGGGTACTGGTCCTGCCGATAGAAAAATGGAAATGCGCCCGGCCGCTTGCACTGCCATAATGGTGTTGCGTCCATTGCGGGTCCTGCCGGGTCTGTCCGTGAAGAATGAGAAGGATGACGGAGCGGCCAGAGGGTCCGCGAGATGTACTGGGCTCATCCTGGCATGAAAGCGTCTATACATATGTACATATGTGCATGTATTCCAGTTCGGCCTTGCCAAGAAAAACATCAAAAACTGGGGTCATCGTCTGAGAAAGTAGGGGCGGGAAGGGGAGCCGTTGGGCCCTTCACTTCTGTACTTCTGCGACGCTTCGATGCAAGTACCTGGCCACAACGCATTACGTTGCTGGACACGTTTGGACTTGTCCGCAGATGGACTCTTGGTATGCCTTGAACGCACGGCCATGAAATCAAGTCCCTTGAGGAGTTATATAAGCAAAAAGTAAAGAGAAAAGAACAAGAAGAAAAAGAGGAAAGAAAGAAACGTAACAGAAGAAGAACGATAGTAGAAGAAGATAAAGCGCCGTAGCAAATAAAATATTGCCCCTAGTCATGGATATAAGTCGCTCTAAATCAGTCCAACTTTGATACCACACGGAAGAAAAGAAGAAGAAGAAGAAAAGGGGGAAAAGGAAAAGAAAAGAATCTACAAATCACAGTCAACTTCGCTGAGATAAGTGCATGCAATAGGACAGAAACCCCAAACAAGGACAAGACATCAACGAGTCCCGAAATCGCTGACGTAACCCATGTCCCCAAAATTCTGATTCATCCCCCCCTGGCCGTAGCCTGTCCCAGGACCACTAACATAACCTCCATCGTCAATTTCGTCATAGTCGCTCGCGTCAAATGATGAGCGGCCGCTTATATCATCATCCATGCCGGGCCCTGTATCGGAAGCAGACCAGTTCATCTGTGCAAGAGCAGGGTATTGTTGCAGTAAAGCCGCAGGAAGCGCGTAATTGCCGCTGGCATCAATGGGAAAGCCGGTGGAAGGGTCCAGGGTCATGGTATCTGGGCCCGGTATACTTTGGGCCATGTTTTGTTCCAACTGTTGCTCCTGCCATTGCCTTTGGCGATCATTCATCTCTTCATCAAGTAGAGGCTTGATGCAGGTTCGTCCTGCCTCGGACCGGAAATGACGGCCCAGTGCATCAGCACGGGCAAATCGTCTGCCACAGCCCCACTGACCGCCAGCCTTGAGATCTCCCTTGCAGACAAATCGTTTTTCCCCAGAGTGCAGGCTCTCATGTCTCTTTCGATCATGCTGTCGAGCAAACGCTTTGCCACAAACCGTACACACAAATGGACGCTCGTCTGTGTGCGTTCTCAAGTGAGATCGCAGGTTGTAGGCGCGGGTAAATCGCTTGGGACAGAGTGTACATTGGAAAGTAGCAGGGTGTTTCTGGACTCGTTTGGCGGAGCCTGGTTCCGGCCCACCTTGATACTCGGGATCGGCTAGCCGTAGAGCGATGACGTTGTTGGGGACAGCAGACGTAGACTGACGCCTGCGCGATGGTGATAAAGTCGCCTGTCTGTCAAACGGGGACAACGATCGCGATGAATCGGAACGAGCAGAAGAGGGATTGGGTGAGGGCGATAAGCTGGATGATGTCTGATGAGGGCGCCCGAGGGCACCACCACCAGGATGAAAAGGGTCTGTGACTGATCGCGGACGTGACTTGACTCGACCTGGAAAGTTTCAACGTTTAGAATATGTAAAAAAAGATGAATCTTGTGCCCCCCCCCCCCCCCCCCTCCATTGACTTATGAGAGAGTTTCAAAAAAGAATCAAACAACGAAAAAAGAATATCCAACAAAGGAGGAAAGAGAAAAAAGCTAAAAAGTTTTTTTTTTTTTAAAAAAAAAAAGAAAAAAGGCAGAAATCCTTACGCACCTCTTTCGGGTGGCGTCAACGAGTCTTGGTCAAGACGAGGCTTGGCCGGCTCATATGCACCTTGTTTGGCATTGCTCGGCGCGAAATCAATATTGATTGCTGGCGGCGCCATATGGGGTGGTTCGGCTCGATCTTGGGACATCAAAGGAGGAAAAGAGTCACCATGTTGCATGCCGGGGAAGGTCATGCCACCACCGAAGCCAGCGTTGGGAGGGGCTAGGCCAAGTGACATTTGACGCGTATCGGGTATCTGCTGAGGAGTAATTCTAGGACTGATGGCCGGACTGTGGGACGGGCTTCTACCGTGCTGGCTGACATCGTTGATATTGAACGACTCGATATTCAACACGTCCTGGTAGAGACTACCATCGGAGGCTCTTTGCAACGGCGAGTGTCGGGAAAGATCATCAAAGGAATCGACGCTAGCAAGATTCGGGGACGGCGAGACGGAGGACACATCAGAGAACTCGGAAGGGCTGCGACGATGTCTTTGAAACTGAGGCTGCGTCCAATCACCCATCTGGGTGGGAAGCAAGGCGGCCTCAGGGCCAAGAGATGCGTTCCTCGAATGTCTGCTCTGAGGAGGAGAGAATTGATTGTGCTGGCTGAAGCACGGAGATGGATGACCAGTCACCGGTTGGAGACTGTCTATCTGTCGAGGATTCGGAGGGGCGGGAGCGTGATGAGATGGAGGTGAGGTCATGCTGCTCATATCGGTTGGGCTAAAGCTTGCTTGCTCAAATAGCGCGTTATTGAACTGATCACCCTGGTGAGCCGACGGGAAGAGGGAAAAGTCTCCGTCATTCAGATAGGGGGAGTGTGCCTGGGAGTGCGATTGGGTATGTGTATCGAAGGGCAGGGAGCCGTCAGCGCCGGGACCTGTGGTCGGCTGTTGCCCGAAGCCAGCACTGGGGTAGAAAACGGTCGAGTCGGAGACGCTTGCTCGGTGGAAAATCTGTTGAGACGATGCGTGGTGGGAATGGAGGAAATCGGAATTTGGGGTGAAGGTATCGAAAGTCGAATCTGTCGAGGTAGCAAAGCCCAAGTTGGATGGTGGATGTGATTGTGATTGCGCGTCCAAATCAAGGCCCAACCCTACAGATGACGAGCCTCCTTGGCCACCGAGTGCGTTGCCAGAGGGTGAGAGGCCACATTGGTTTATATGGGAGATTTGTTCCTGCTGCTTGTCGTGGCCTGCAGTCGAAGATGACTGGGCGTTATGGGCCTGTTGATCCATGTTGGGATCTCGACGACGAGTTGGGCAAAGAATCGCGAAGGGCAGAACTTTCCCCGAGGCTGGCGGCTATTGACAGCCAAGGGGGGAGGGGGGGGGTTGGCCGAGGTTTCGAGAAGAGAGTAGCCAAGGGGCTGTGCTCCAGGACAAGTGTCGATGCAATGTAATGATGTATGGGGCAGCAAGACCCTATCACATAAATATGTTGGTCGTGTGGCTCGCGCAGGTCTCGTTTCAGACGCTGACAGGACGAGTTGTGGAATTCGGCGACTGGTAAGAAAAGGAGAAAAATGGGGTGTGTGTTGTGAGGTAGGTAGGTCTCGGTAATGGGCAGGTGTGGCGTTTGTCGTGTTGGCGATTTGCGCAAAAATGCGCGTCTGACCTGGTTGTTAATTTGAAGTCAGGTGGATGGGAAGGGGGAGAGTTCCTCGACCCAGGTTTCAGACAGAGAGGTGGTCGACAAGGAGGGTACCAACATGTATGTCTATTGAAGATGCGTAGACCGAGGGCGTTCGTCTGGGGCGTTTGACGAAATAATCTTGGGCAGGGGATGAAGAAAAGGAGATGCGGTACAGAACTGGCAGGATGTCGAGGGTTTGATGGAGTTGGAGATTGGAGACTGGAGGTTTTTGGGGGACATGGACCCTGCGGCGGTGCGGATATGAATGGACCAGACAATTGACTTGACCACTTGGGGCAAGTTGGGTGAGCCGCGCGCAGTGAGCAGTGCAGTGAGCAGTGCAGTGAGCAGTGCAGTGAGCAGTGCAGTGAGCAGTGCAGTGAGCAGCGCGCAACAGGAACAGGCCGAGCTGCAGACTCCAGCACGGCGCGCGGCTGGGGACCACCACCGAATTCATCGGACCATGCCTTCTTCTTTGTGCTCTCGTGCTCTCAGCTCGTGCGTCTTTCAATATCGGTACCAGACTCGTGTGTTCTCGTGGTCTACTGGCAACTGTGCCGGCTGGCGTCGTGCGGCCTGCGGCCTGCGGCGTGGGCTCCGAGCTGAGTGCAATGCAACTGTGCTGTAGCCTGTGGTAGCCTGTGCGTACCTACCTAGTAGGTAAGAAGGTCCATAGTGGTCTGAAATGCCGGGTCCAAGGGTTCAACAAGGGCCGACCAGTGAGCCCGTGTTGATACATCAGCTCGTGTGGGCCACGGCCCAGGCTGACGGCCTCGACGTGTTGCTTCTGTGAGCATTGACTCAAGTCATCATCATTGATGGGAGGATTGGTGTTAGACCGGCGACGTGGGGGGGGGGGGGGGGGGCAAGTGCAGTGGGAGTGGGTCGTAGATGACGGCGAATTGTTAGGTACCGACATCTGGAAGGGGACAAAAAGAGAGCGACAGCGACAGAGACAGCGACAGCGAAAGCGAAAGCACAGAGAAAACGAGAGAGAGACGGCATCAGATCCAATGTCCTTTTGGTGCGTGCAACAAGCGTGAATGCCAAGCAAGCACGGGCATCTACGGCCCGTCGTGGCTTCCTTTGTGCCTCATGGTCTCACGAGTCACTGTGCATTGTGAAGGAGCGACGACATCAAACTACATCTAACTACTGGTGTGGTGCCTGCCGCCTGCCCAAGGCAAAGAATTCCGAGAGCGCCCCGCCAGACTTCTCGGGTCTCGGCGCGTGCGAGCACGCCACCAGATTCCAGATTCAATACAAGAAAGATCAATGACGTTACGAGAGCAGACTTTCACTTGACGATGGGGAGGAATTCAACCACCACGTCAGCCGCGTCGCCGAGTCTGCCTTGCGAGCAAGCGGCCAGACAAGACATGTGTATATGCAATCATACCTAGATGTTCCATACATACATTACATGTAAGCCTGGCGTTCCGCCATTCCGGTCAAGTGCATTCAATGAATCAATGTTCACGTCTGCCGCTCCACTGCCCCGAATTCCAAAGCCCACAAACGGCACGCTGCCTGCCAAGAAATGACACAAACCACAACGAGACAAACCAGACAAACCAGACATGTCGCAAAAATAGCAACATCGAACCCGTCATCCACCAATGTCGTCCTTGTTTGCAGCTCGCTCGATCCATGGGATGCTCCATCCGGGTGTGCTATTCTTTTCTTTATTTTTCTTTTTTCCTCCCCCCCCCCCTTTTTTTTTTACGCCATACCGGTCTTTCACGATCAAGTAAAGCCGATTCAGGATACCGAAAATACAAAAGGCCACCCCGGGAAGGACACTGCAAAAAGCAGTCACAGGGCCAGATACTTCAAGTACATCCTGGTCCCCAGGCGGAACGGGTGGGTGCACGTGTGCGAGCTTCCAGAATGCATGTGCATGACTGTATGCGGTACGAAGATGCGTGTGAAATACTAACGTATGATGTATTATGTGTGTTGTATGAACGGAGGTGCTTCATGATGTATGAATGTACATTATATATACAATGCATGTACGATATATATACAATGCATGTACGATATATATTTCTGTACACGTGTATACATGCATACATCAGACAGCATGCCATGCCCCCATGCTCATCTTCATCTTTTCCACTCCTGTCCATTCCCCAGGCAGCACAAGCAGTACGAGAAAAGTCTACATGCGCCGTCGAATGCGAGTGCGCGTCCGCTCTTGGCATGACCCAGGACGAGTGGACACTCGACACGATGTGGATGGACGTTTTGCATTGCGTAATCGTGTCTCGTGTGCCAAGGTTGTTTCTTCTTCTGTTTTATTTTTAGAGCAAGAAGAAACAGGAGAGAGAAACTTACTTGTGATAGCAGCACTTGACAATTCCCTCCGCATCATCCACAGCATGGACAAACCCCGTACCTCCAGCATCACATGCCAGTTGCGTCTTGATGAACCGCCGCGAGGCGCCTTGATTCTTGATTCTCTCATGCTAGTCTAGATGCGGCGCTATATGTACATGTGTAATGTATTTATGGATATCATGACGGGTGTGCTGGTGCCACAAGGGATGAGTTGAGATGGATTCTTTGCCATGGAGATGGGGGCGTGCGGCCCTATCATCCATGGATAAAAAGGTGAAAAGAGAAAGAACGGAAAAAGAAGGGAAGACAAAGTAAACTCGAAAGAAACCCCGCGAAAAAAAAATAACCGACAAAAACGACAAAACCCTCAAATCACTTCAGCTCGTTCGTAGCCCGTCCCCCGGAGAGCAGGCTTAGGCACCTCTCGATCCCTAAACGAACTCACAAACGGGTTCGGGTCCTCCTTCTGGTTGAGGTTGCCAAACGTGTGGTTTACGCCGCGGTGTCCGGCCTCGTCGGCGCGAATGTACAAAAGGAGGTCTTTCATGGTGCGTTGTCCGTCGGGCATGTTCCAATACTGTATGGAAAGCGTTAGTTTATGTATAATGGTTTTTGTTTTCTTTTTTTTTTAATGCTTTTGCCTTTTGTTTTTATTGCTTTTGCCTTTTCTTTTTTTTTCTTGTATTATATTTTTTTTTTCTTTCCTCTCTTTCACCTACCCCAATAGCAATATCCGGAATCTGAAACTTCACATCACACCACTTGGGTAGCTGTCCATGCTCCATCTCCCGAATCGCCCGCGTGTACGTATGCACGGCCTCCTCCTCGAGATATCCCACAAAGCGGTGCACGATGCGCGGATGCAGGAGGTAGGCCACGAAGAGGGCGTTGAAGAAGACGCCCTGGGCCCCGATGATCATGAGCTTCATGAACCATCCCGGCTCGCACATCTTCATAAACGTGAGGAGATGCATGCGCTCGTTGTAGCTCTCTTCGAGGAGCGTCTCGATCCAGCCGTTGTCGCGCCTCATGCGTCGGAGGCTGCTGAGGTGGCGGAGCATGCCGCCCACCATGCCTGGTACGCCGGCGATGCTTTCGAGGAAGACGAACCGAATGAGCTGTTGTGGTGTAAGTTCATGTGTGCGGGTACAAAACGGAATTCACGTCATATAGAGGAGAAGGGGGGGGGGGGGACCCTTTCGTGGAATGACATCAATTACATACCCATTGTGCCTCGGTAAGCGGCTTCTCCGCAACAACAGACGTGGTCGGATTCTTCTTATCCACCTGCTGATCCCTTCCCATGCCCGTCGCCTTGTCCATCCAGTACCGTGCGAAGCGCACAATCTTCCAAGCGACCCAGTCGCTCACGTTTCTGGGCTGACGATGCACCGGCTCAACCGCCAGCATTTCCTCCATGGTGTATCCGTGATGGGGCCATGCCGGCTTGGTGCGCAGAATGTGAGGCGTGTCCTTGGGCGGGAAGAAATCACGGAGTTGATTCCGCGATGTCGTTGAGAAGTAGAGCTTCCGCGACGGGGGACTGTGCCGGCGCTGGGCTCCGGCGAGGACCAGGCCGAGGCCGAGGCCTCGTGGTGATGGAACAAAGGCGTGACGGAGGGACCGGGCGAGATGGGGGCTCAGTCGCGGCGAAGGGAGGTGAAGTTGTGATTTCAACGTGGTGGTGGTGGAAATCATGGAGATGATGGGTTGAGTTGTAGGTAGTGGAGGATGACACAAGAGGGTTCGAGATGAAGTTCCAGGAAATATGTATAATAAAATCCCGTGTGGATATTTTCTTTCTCTCTCTCTCTCTTTTTTTTTTGTCTTCTTATCAATGATGGACAAAAAGTATACGGAACAGTTTCGACGTTGTCAATGTTATCGACTTGAAAAGATATCTGGTCGTGACGTGGCACTGCGGGCTGTGAGTCATCGTCAAACGACAGACCAGACCCTTTTTATATCGACACTGGACAGCCTCAGTCAGCACGGGTACGCCCCAAGAACCAGGCATCCAAATCTCCAATCAACACCGAACCAAACAGTCACAAAACACGATTTGCCCCCCTCGACGCCCGGACACGCCAAGTGCCTCGGTGTTCCCCCGGCCAAAGGCTTTTCAGCCTCAAGGCCCAGGGGCACGTGTCCCAGACTGACATTTGGCGTCAGAATTATACGTCAAGATCGGGGAAAAACCCCAACCCCAAGGCACAGGCCCGGAAGGAATTTCAAATTTCGTTCTTGTTGCGGAAGCCCAAGCGTTCCGAAAGAAGGCCTGACGAAGACGGTCCGGAGGTGCTGAGCAACATGCATAATCCCATCTCGATTGTCGGAAAGTCGAGCTACTCGGGTACCAGTCATGGACAGCCAATGGCCGTGACCCGATGAGGTAGCAGCTTACCTCAGAACCTGGGCGGTCCCCATTATTCAGCACTCAGCACTGA
Source organism: Claviceps fusiformis PRL 1980 (assembly GCA_000223055.1). Lineage (NCBI taxonomy): Eukaryota > Fungi > Ascomycota > Sordariomycetes > Hypocreales > Clavicipitaceae > Claviceps > Claviceps fusiformis. The sequence goes on from AFRA01000289.1 coordinate 10,732, forward strand.
GCCATCGGGAGAATCCGGCTGCGCGACCCTCGCCGAACAGCCCCAGCCCCAACACATCGACTTCTCATTCTTCTGTCTCTGACTGTGCATGTATTCATGCTGTCTTCTTTATTTTAGTCCCTCCTTTAATAGAAAGATGACGGCGTCACCGCACAAAACTCTGGTCCGTCCACCGCGCAGTCTGCAAGACTCAAGACTCAATCAACAGTCACAAATAGTTGCTCCCCAGGCGTAAACCTTGGCAAGGAGGACGGAAAACAAAAGAAAAAACTTTGGAGCTGCCTAGTATACATACACGTTTCTACCGGGAATTTCCAGACTCCGTGAATGCCTTTGGCATAACGACTTCATCCCTCCAGCCAGAGTGCCGTACTTTCCCGCCCGAAGTATCCCCTTCACTCATGACTGTGATTACAACGTCGCCATCTCGTCAAGCTCGGAATGGGTGGGTAACTTGCTCAAAAAGGCGCAGGTGTGGGTTTTTCCAGTGGGAAAAAAAATAAGAAAAAACGGGAGAAGCGGGAGAAGGGAGAAGGGAGAAGGGCGAAGCGAGAAGGGCGAAGCGAGAAGGACCTGGCATTGAAAAAGAAAAAGACATGTGTCACTTTTATTTGCGTCCACACGAAAAGAAAGGTTTAAAAAGGAGAGAGAGAGTGAGAGAGTGAGAGAAGAAAAAAAAAAAATGCTAACGGGACTTTTCTTCCTCATTTCTATGTGTGCAAGCTTCGATCCAATCACGGATGTACATTGTATATCAAATCACGATGCCCCTTGCACAAGTCATCTAACCGTAGACGTTCCTCATGTAACCCTCAAACCCCAACCCCCACCCCCCAACCCCCCTGGTATTGAAATTTACATCCTTGGGGACAAGTTAGCATCAATCCTTGTGCTCGGCTTGTGGTAGATGCATGATATGCTTACCTCTCAAGTGGCGTCAATCCGAGAATGCGCATGCCATTTGCCAACGTAGTTCGTGCGGCATCGTACAATGCCATACGCGCCTTCATGAGTTCCGCTTCGCTTCCCACCACCTTTAGATGATCGTAGCTACTGCTGATGGCGTGCGTCAACCTGAACAGGTAGGTGAGAACGGTTGCCGGCTCCAGCGTTTTCAGAGTGTTCTGAAGCACGTCGGGCCACTGCGAAAGCATGCGGACAATGTTCACCGCATGGTCCTCCTTCAAAAGCGACAGCTGGGCGCTGTCTAGCTCATCGTCGGAGAGCTCGACTCGGCGCCTGATCGAGCACAACCGAGCATGGGCGTACTGGAGATAGGGTCCAGTGTCACCCTCAAAAGACGTCATGGCATCCATATTGAAAGTATAGTTGTTTATCCTGTTTTGCTTCTTCAGTATGGACCCGAGCTGCGCCAGTGCTTGACTAGAATACCCGCTTACCTCTTACCGCTCATGTCTTGAACCATGACGCTGCTGATGCCCAGAACATCGGCTGTAGCCACAGGGTCTTTGACCTGAGAATACTTTTCTTCATTCTTCTTCATCGTTTCGTGCATGTGGTCGGCGCAGTCTTTCAGGATATCATCCAGGCTGACAACACAGAGGAATCAGCCCGCGTTACTCACACATACACAAATACGCACACGCACACATGAGGGGATTCCCTGAGATATTCTATCGCTGGACAACTTACAATTTGACGGTTCCTCTGCGAGTGCTCATGCCAAGGACCAAACCAAAGTTGATGTGTTGACATTTTTTGGCAATATCCTTGTAGCCAAGGAGCTCGATGATTTGGAAGAGCTGCTGAAGATGAAGGTCTTGTTGACTAGCCACCACGTAGATCATATGATCAAAGTTGTATTTTTCGTGCTGTTTTTTTTTTAAAAAGTAAAAGGAAAAAAAAAAAAGGTACAGTACCTAACAGAGCGCAGATCGTGAACAACACCTGCAACTTACACGACCAAGCAGTTCGCAAACATCACGGGTCAAATACAGCGCTGTGCCGTCTCGTTTTCTGCCCAAGAGCACCGTTTCGGTAAGTTGCCGTAACATGTATCCACATCATCATAGAAAAGGAACATACCGAAGGACCGTAGTTCCCAACCTCTTTCCAGATTTTCCCGGCAAGAGCTGGGTAAAATCAACCAGAACGGCGCCGTTGTCTTCTCGAGAAACGTTCTTGGCCTTCATTTCATCGGCAATCTTAGCCATGGATTCTTCCGCTACTTGACTTTCACCTGCACTGTTGCGTTAGGTCTTCGTTTAGACTAGTTTGGTCGATCATATCATACGTACCGCTGAACTCATCGAAATGAATGTTGAGGCGAGAGTAGGTCTCTGTGAGTGTGATATTGTCAGGATACATTCCGAATGAAATGAATTTCTATGGAGACGGCCAGCTTGTGGCGACATGATTCGACAAGAACATTCGTCGTCACATAGCATATGCTGACTACACTTACCTTTGTAACGAGCAATACTGAGGTCTCGGAAACGCTTCCATTGTGCCAGAACCTCCTCGTCCCTGTCCGTCTGTTCATGGAACTGTCAGCGATTCGTTCCAAAATAGAGACGTAACGGCGCTAAGAAAAGAGAAAGAGAGGGGGGGGGGGGATAGCGATTACCATGCGCTTGAAGTATCGACGGGCTTGCTCGTCCAGACTGTTGGCTTCCAGGGCGCTGACATCCTCGCCTTCCTTTTTCTGAGCCTCGATCGCTTCCTTCTCAGCACTCATCTCGGCATTGATCTGAACATAAAGTTTAAAGAGATGGTCGATAGGGTTCTTCTGCAACGCCTCTTCGTCCCCATTGCGCTGATAAGCCAGAGCGAGCAAGCCGTATTGCTTGCCCCAGTCACCGAGATCTGGTCTCATGATTAGTATGCGCCAGGACCGAAGGACTGCAACTCTCCATTATACACGTTTTCCGATTCAAACTAACAATTCATGCGAAACACGTCCCACCCACTGGCCTCATAGAGGTTGGCAATAAAACTTCCTATAATGGTCGATCGCAGATGGCCAGCGTGGAATGGCTTCGCAACGTTGGGAGAGCTGAACTCGACAATCTGAGAATCTTATGAGTTACAGTCCCGTGTACGACAGATCATTCGTCCGTGTAAACTCACGATTCGCTTCTTGTCCGATGATGGATCAGCTGGGTTTCGAAGGCCATTGAATCGGTTTTTACCTATGCAACTGTCAGCGATGATATCAGGATCGATTTTTTTTGGGTCTCCTTTTCGAAAACGCACCGTAATCTTCCCTGGCCTGCCTGACCATGGGAACAATTGACTCGATGAGGGGTTCTCCTTTGACGAAGAAAGACATGAAGTGTCCACTCAGGACAGGCTTTTTGAACAGAGGGTCATCCTCGGGAAACTGTTGGTTGGGGTTTGGAATTCAGCACTACAGTATTTTACTTTATATAAGAATCAATATGTTGCGTATGCCGAACGTACCTTTTCGGCCCATTCTTGTGCCAAAATATCAGGCTTGGTGCCCTTGATTCGGAGCGCGGGGACGGCTACGACGAAGTCTCCTTTGTCGAGACTCGAGGTCCACATGACAACAGGATAGATGATGGACGTGTCGACACCGGAGATTTTGGACAAGAGATCGCTCAAGTGTGCCCTATAAAGATCGAGAGGGTTGATCTCGGGGTGTGCATTTGGGTACGTCTGGGCAATGCTCGCGATTGTGAGGCCCTCAACCCTCTGAGCGAGCTCATCTATAACTTGATGACGAGCCATGGCTACTGAACTGATCGTCTGACAGAGAACCGGCAGCGTCAAGGGAATGTGTCGTGCCACGATGCGATGGCGAGAGAAGCTGGCTGCAAAGCTTTTGGTCGCAATAGTGGGGTTTCTTGTCGTCGAAAAAAGTCGTCGACTTGGAGAACGAGGGCGACGCGGGTCAAAGTGGCGTGTAGCCTGGTACAACGGTTGTGATTGTCGCGGCCGCAGAGATGTCGAATGAAGGAAAGAAGCCAGTTTCAATGGGCAGTGAATCTTCATGAAGGCCTCTTCGTCTTCGACTGTACTGTTTTTTTTCTTTCCTCTTCTTTTTTTTGGTTCTCCCTTCTCTGCCAAACGTTTTGCATTTGGTTTGTGACTCAGAATACCGTCTGGCTGAAGCCGTGCCCCACCACAAGCACAAGGTCTGGCGGAGCAACGTCACAGCTGTCCAATAGGCGGCGTCGAGAGTATTGGAGGGGTCGTTACTTCCCATGTTGCTTTGCTGTGCCACTGCTATGCCACCCACAAGTCGACTTCAGTGCCGAGGCGCAACGCTGCATCGGCTACAGACAGATCTGTATATTGTGGATGAATCCTCGTACGGCCGTCAAGCATGGCCTCTCTGTCTCCTGGCTTGGCCATCAGTGCTCATGGCGGCTCAGCGCATCCAGAAAACAGATTCAAACCAATAGGACAAACGACAAAATGAACCGCCAGACTGGACCGTGCTGCATGTGCCGTGCAGCCTTCTGGAAATCCTGGCGCCCGACGCCTCCTAGCATTGAATGCCCGACCCGAGCAATGAATCAGTGAATGAATGGAAACCACGGCGCCGCCCCTCCTTCCTTTCCATGTGCGTCTAATGCAAACGCCGCGCCGTCATGGCCACTGGCGCCTGGCTGGGGCCGCCCGCTGGGCACACAAAAAAAATTTCAAACCCGGCCCGCAATCTGGCTTTTGGTGACCACTGACCAGACAAGACCAGACGTCTTTTTTAATTGACCCCTCCACCCGCGCCCCGCGCAGCACACGATGTAAACCTTTATTTCTTTTCTCGCTCGACGACTGTGAAACCCCGTCTGCGTGTCGCATCTGATCACAAATTGCTGTGACATTTCGTCATTTTACGCCTTTAAATTTTAATTTTTCCTTCGAAAAAAAAAAAACCAATCCTTCATCTTCGTTTTCTTTTCCATCGCAGACATGCCCGCCAAAAAGCAATGGGGTAAGGTCCTGCTTCTTGCTACATGTCACTACACTTCTTGCGACGCACACTTCAACACGCTTGGTCACAGATCCTCGTGTATAGTTCGCGCTGTCTCGATGCGTGCCTATGGAACCGGTGTCATATCTGGTGCATTTTGCTAACCGCCACTCACTCACTACAGACGAAGAGGATAACGAGGCTAGCACTCCTCCTGCTTCTCCTCCCATCACAGCCACCCGTCGACGACAATTCGAAGACGAGGAAAATGATAGCGACGTGAGTTGATGCCGTGTTTTCAACTCTAGCCAATAAAGAATAAATTTCAGTCAGTCAGAAAAGGCAGCGAAGGCGGCCAACGCTAAAAAAAAAATCTTCTCTCTTCCAGGTTCTCGATTCCTGGGAAGCTGCCGAGGATTCCGAGGTAGAGCGCGAAAAGGAGCGCAAGGCTGCCGAGGCCAAAGCAAAGGCCGCTGCCGAGGCTGCAGCCCTCAAGAAGAGTAAAGCACAACGCATTGCTGAGCACCAGGCCACCCGTGCCCGCGAACGAGAGGAGGAAGACGAGAGTGATGAGGAAGAGACTGAGGCGGAGCGCCGTGAAAGACTTCGTCGCACGGAACAGGAAGCCGACCTACGCCACGCCCAAGATCTCTTCGGGGATGTAGGCATTAGCAGCGGCCGCAAGGCAAACACTATTGGTGCGGCTGTCGTCGTTGATCCCAACGACCCGTCCAAAACCGTCAACATTGCCTCCCTGCCACTCTTCAACCCGCAAACCAAGAAACAGTTCGAGCTCATGCGCACGACTCTTGCACCCATCATCAGTGCCAATTCCAAGAAGGCTCACTATGGTCTGTTTCTTGAAGAGTTTGCCAAGGAACTCGCCAAGGAACTGTCCAGTGACCAGATGAAGAAGGTCGCCAGTGCCTTGACCCGTCTCAGCAATGAGAAACTAAAGGACGAAAAGGCCTCGGAAAAGGGCGGCAAGAAGACCAAGGCAGCCAAAACAAAGACCTCTCTGGTCACAAGCCGAGCCAACACGACCGACGTGGCAACCTATGACGATGACGATGGCTTCGGAGAGTAAGTGGCCCCGGGGATCATTTTGCTTTCGCAGCGCCCCCCCCCCCCTTTTTTTTCTTTTTTTTTCGGTCTTTTAATGCTAATATATTTGATGTAGTGATGATTTCATGTGATTCGTCTTTTTTTTTCAACCACAGTTTCGAAGCAATGCAGCTGCTCATCCGGGAAACCAGGGTCCCTTCAGGGCATTCATCTCCCCCTTCGGGGGGGATCCCTTCGGGCTGGGTTGCAAACGCAGCTGGTTTCGCATCTACCCGCGACGGCCATGAAAACCTCGCCACCACCTGCTTCACTTCTCCCCATACCCCACTCGTTTCTAGCACCGACCGCATATTCCATTCAAGAGGTGTTGGCGTTTCTGTCGACTCATTCGTCCGAAGAAAAAGCCTGCCGCGAGTCGATATATGCCGTGCAGAGATGAAAGAAAGGGGGGGAGAGGCAAAAAGGCACAGTTTATTAATGTGCGTGGCTAGACATGGACGGTGTCGGGTGCTTTGTCCACGGCGAAATAGAGTCTAAGTACGTCCCCCTCCGGCCTTGTGGACGTACCTTATTACACTGGGGGCTGCAAAGTCGAACAAGCAGAGGAGCGTGTTTTTTTTTTTTTTGCCTGATCTTTTTGTTTTGAATCCGCGAAGAGCTATGTATTTCTTGATAGGAGAAGATCATTTAAGCATTTTGGTGTTTCTAGACCAGGGGACAGAATGTTTGGTTTTTTTTTTTTTGTGTTATTTATTTGTCTCTTTCTTGTTTGTGTTGGGTGTGTATGAATTCATGCTAGAGACTTAATATATTCGGTGTCATGCCTCATGTGAACTGCATCATGACTCCCGAGTACAAGTCTTGTTTGCATACGAAAGAAGAAGAAAAAAGTCACCATTTCTTGGAGTTACCCCAACGCCGCCGCAGAGCCCGCCGTCCGTGCCATATAAAACGCCTTGCTCCCAATTATTTGCCGCGCTTACCAGATATGACCGAAATAAAAGAAAGAATAACAATAACAACAACGAACAAATCATAATAATACATATCCATGAATCTGAACTTCGAACCAAAAATGCCATTTCTTTGTTCCTTCTAATCATGACGGCCGTCGTGCACCATCTGCAACAACCAGATATGGCGGTGGCGGGGGCATTCGACTCAGACTACATTCCCTGCCATGCCCATGAACAAGGCATGGACGGCCAGTGAAAGCGTCCAGAAACCAACCTTTTTGAACCGACGAACCCGGCTCTGCTGATCCTCCACGTCTTTGGCAAATGCGTCGTACGTTTCGACAGAGGTGTCGTTCATCAAACCGCAGTCGAATACCGTCCAGCTGCCGTCAAAGTCGCTGAGACGTTTGACAATTCGACACGAGATTGGTATGTACGTCTTCTTGGCGTTGATGTATGCCACAATGGGTCGGACTAGCGCCTGGTTAACGTAGGATATGTCCCGAGTGAAGAGGGGCACCGCGGCTCTCACGTCGTTCATGTGAATCCGCATGTCCATGATAAGATAGCGACGATCTTCGTCGCCGGCTTCTCCAGCGGTTTGATGGGCGTCGATTGTATCGACTTGGCCTCCTGCTTCGGAGAGGTGACCAGCGGACTGCACCAAAATTGGGCTACTTTCACCAGCAGTTGGGAGGAAACGTTGCCTGTTGATGATGACGGCTTCCTCGAGTTGGTCGTAGAAATCGGACATGACCTTACTGAGTCCCTCATCTGTTTCTGCAGGAAACATGACGTCCGCCACAATGTCAACATTGCCCTCGTATATCCATCCAAAGGGACCCTCAACTCCCCGATTCAAATGATCAATTTTGAGGCCGTCTATACGGAGTCTGCTGAATTTCTTCCAGGCATTGGGCTCGCTCACGCCTAGCAAGGCCCCCTGTTCATGGCTGGATACGACGCCATGAACCTGCCGAGGATGGATGGTGAATAAAGAGCCATCAAAGGACCCTGACATGTGATTTGCCGACAAAAAGTCGTAAAAGAGCCATTGCTTTCGAAGTCGTGGTAACTCGCATGAGTATATGCTGACTGAAAATGGTCGAAATTCGTCTGGCTGGTGTATCGTCAACAGCAAGTCTTCCAGTTTGAATGATTCAATCTCAAAGTCCCCAGGTTGATGTTGGTGCTTGTATGAAAAAGGATCTATGTCCTCAACTGGCCAGCGTACAGAAGTACGGTCGACAACGCCGCGCACTCCGCTCACTTCAACGTCTTTGAGCAAGCCTTTGCCACTCCACCAATTGACGAACGAGAGGGTCACGTTGACATTGGCAATTTTCACGTCGAATTGTGTGTAGTTTCCGTCATCTTCCACATTCGAGGATGCTGAGGGATGACATTGCCGACCAGCAGCAGCCACAGCAGCAGCGTCCGACGAGCCTTTGCTTACAGACGACTTGACTTGTCCGGGTCTCCGCGAGACGAATACATTTCTGAATGCAATCACGCCATTTTTCCAATTCGGTACAATGGCGGATTCGAAAACGACGGTAATTCCGGCAGATTGTGTCAAATAATCGCCGATCCATTTCGCAAGGGTTTCTACACAGAACCTGTTAGTGCTCGTCACCACGACACCAGACGAGGTACAACTTGCCTTGAGCAAATACGGTATTTATGGACAGGATAATCAACGAAAAAAACGTTGTCGTCCCTACAAGAACCCAAAGAATATGCCCCAACATGAACCACGACACGAACGCGCCCCATTCATCTGCATTCCAAGGACGCGTACTTCGAATCGACATCCATTTAAATCGCACCTTGAACCTTTCCCAAAAGCCATTTGTTGCGGCTAGCAGCTCTTCTTTTGTCGGCCGATGGGGTAGGTGATGTAGGTGAAGATATTTAGACACAGAATATGCTATCGATTCGACGTCTGTGTCGCCACCGGTCTTCGTTGGAACAGGGTCATGTGCTCGATCTGGCTGCGATTTTTCCGTGGGTGGTTTCGGTGGTGATGGCTGTTCTGCATCGCTCCCTTTTAACTCTCTGGAATAATAACGTTGTTGTAGAGAGCTTGTAAAAGCGTTGTGAACCGTTCTGCCATGGTGGGCGAACGCTCCCAGGATCGGCGAGGAGCAGGGTTTTTCTGCTGACGGAGTGATCGCCCTCTGCTTTGTGTTCCAAAGAGCGGACGACGATTTTGAATATAATGACTGGGGCACAAGACTCCTCGTATAATAACGCACTGCTCGCTGTCGATGAATCCCTTGCGACGGCCACTGGTGGCAGGACTGGAAAGATGACGAAGAGATAGCATAAGCTCCGAATGGTGATTTCTGTTGCGGTCGCCAGAGCTGGCTTCCTGGCAGCCGTGTAAAGAAGGCCTTAGACATTGCTTTTATGCATGGCGTCTTTCAGGATACTTCTCCCTATCGCATCATCTGCAGCCGTCTCGACGGTCGAAATTTGGCAGGAAAACTTCTGGTAGAATTTCCAATAACTGCAGACTTGCACATGCTCAAGTCCACCCATGACGCGCTAGAAGTAAAAACCAGGAAGGTAGGGCCAGATCAGCCAATAGATAAGCCACGATAAGTTTGCAGAAACCCACCACTTTTTTTTTTGCCCGACAGATCTCTGCACCGCTCTTCTGCAGATATGCGCATTCCGACAGGGCACATTGGCAGCAACTCTTGAACTTCCAGTATTCCTCAGTTCTTTACTCCGCTTCACCACCACCACCGACGTGCTATCGCGTCTCTGTGGCTAAATCGCTCTCTTTACGGTATCCGATTCCACGTACCAATTTTTTTTGCGCGCGCAAAGGTCAATAATGCCTGCACCAACAGCCTTGAAAACGGCTGTAGAGACCCCGCCTCAGGAGCCAGAGACTTCACTCCACACACAAGGTAAGCCGAATTCGCACTGCATTATTTCCCTTTCGGTAGTATCCATTCCACTGACTTGACGAGGGCAGATGGTGACGAGTTTCTTCTCGGAGGACCTGAGTCCATGTCACTAGACAGTGCGGACGTGCAGACAGCAGAAGAAGAGGGCGATTCCATGGCGATCGACGAGGAGGGTCGACCACGTTTCGCCCCTGCTAGAGATATCGTGAGTCTTTTCAGTCTTTTCATGGTATCGAATTTTTGCTAAAAAAAATTATCAGGATCCCGTCACAAGGGTAGAAACCCGAAAGGTGCCTGTTCCTCCACATAGGATGACACCATTGAAACAGGCATGGCCTCAAATCTACCCACCTCTCGTTGAACACCTCAAATTACAATGCCGAATGAATATCAAACGGAAAACAGTGGAATTGAGGACCTCGCAGCATACGGTCGATACAGGAGCTCTACAAAAAGGCGAGGATTTCGTGAAAGCTTTCACCCTCGGTTTCGATGTTGACGATGCGATTGCTCTGCTTCGGTTGGACGACCTCTATATCGAGACATTTGAAATCAAGGATGTGCGGACTATGCATGGAGACAGCCAAGCCCGCGCTATTGGTCGTATTGCTGGTAAGGATGGAAAAACAAAGTTCGCCATTGAGAACGCAAGCAGGACGCGTATTGTATTGGCCGATTCAAAAATTCATATTTTGGGTGGCTTCAAGAACATTCATATGGCGCGCGAGTCGATTGTCAGCTTGATTTTGGGTAAGCCGCCAGGCAAGGTGTATGGTAACCTGAGGACTGTGGCTGCGCGAATGAAGGAACGATTTTAGGACAAGTCCATCAAAATGGGAAACGGTATCAAAAGGGCGTTAGGGCAGGCACGAATTTATAGTTTATGAATTGCGACGGCGTCTTTTCATCCTGAGTGAGAATGATGGTGGATGTTACAAGTCATGGGCGTCGGTCATTGTTGATGATTGATTGGAAAGAGGTCTGATTTTACAAGCCATGGGGAGAGCCAAATCACCTTGATTTGAGGCGTGGGACGTGCAATTTTTATTTTATGCATTTTTATTTTATTTTATTTTACTTTATTTTCCATTCTCAATCTTTGCCCAAGGTTGGCGTCATTTGATTGTTGCCAGGAGATTTTGGAGCCATTTGCAATACCACTCTGGCTAGGAAACACTCTGGCTAGGAAATAGCACCTTGTTCATTGAATTAATCGGGAAGCATGTTACTAAAAGCTTCCCATATGTCCTACTAACTTAGGTACCTAGGTATCTACTAACTTACATGCCATGTACAAACCTCAAGTACATCTCAGTGCTCATGGCCCAGGATTGATTCTAATGTATTCGAAAAGGTTCCCATCTCGTACCGACCTATTGGCAGCTTCGCTATAGTTCAGGCTTGCTTTGCATTCACTTGCAGAGTCAAGGTCCAGCAATTGCATGATTGAGGGATTACACATGCATACACACCAGTCTGCCGCCCTTCCAAGAGTGCCAACTAGGTCGTACTCTGGCCAACAATCGTCATTGTCATAAGATCCAAGATCGTATTCTTCAGTCGGGCCTGCGGAAACGGTTTCTTTTTGTGGGTGAGTAAAGTGATGGTGCAAACCAAGACGTTTCATCACGCTACGGGTCCTGGGATAATCTTATCGCCGTTGTTGATTTGCAGCCATCGTCTCTCTTGTCTGATCAGTTTCTGACCTATCATTGCAGTCTGTTGGGGGCGTGTGCAAAAAACCGGCGCTTTTACGGAGACGGCCTGTGTAATGCCCTGATGTGATGGCTGATGCCCCTGCTCTCAGAAAGTACCAGACCAGACTCGTGCCATGCCCCACTTATCTAGGTGCTCCCGAGTCTCGACATGAAGAAGACCTTGACAATTATTATCAATTCGGGCTGGTAATAGGATGTTTCCTTCCCCTCCTCTGCCACCACCACCCACTGCACACCCAGCCCCCGTTGGCGCTTGCCCCACCTCATCCTTGGTCCAATTGCGTAGCAATCTTCATGGTGCCCGCCAAAACAAACAGGGTCCTCAAAAAGAAGCTCCTCACCTCAACAATCACCCCTCTGGAAAGTTTCCTTCGATAATCTTCTTTTTACAAGATTGAGAAGCTTTGCATCATCAAATCTGAATATTGGTACGTGCTCCTACAGTCTACTTGCTATACCATCCATCCGTCTTTGGTATCGCTATCCCATTATCCTGAATCTTCCCTCCACGACCCCTCCCCTACCCATTCGGCTGTTTGTGGTGAGAATGAGTCGAGCTTCGCCCGTTGAGGGATTATCGAAGCAGGCTCTTCAGTCGACAAACTCCAAGCTGTACACTTCTTCCGCACAAGATAAAATTGAGATCGAACAAACACGACGATGAAACCCAGCACTAGTATCAGCACATGTTGAGGCATGCTTTTGTGTCCATACTTGGTCCTCTCTGGATTGACCGCCCCGCCCCCACCATGAAGAAAAAGCAGCTCTTGTTTTTCGATCTTTTTCGCTGATCAACTGTGCCCCATATGCAGATCCAGACTCGGCTCAACAAGATATTCGAGATGGCAATCACCAAAGTCCACGCTCGTTCAGTCTATGACTCCCGCGGTAACCCTACCGTGGAGGTTGACGTTGTCACTGAGACTGGTCTGCACCGAGCGATCGTCCCGTCCGGAGCTTCTACTGGTTCGTCCCGATTGTCCTCTCTACGCATAGCATCTCGGACCAATTTATAACCGAGAACACAGGTCAACACGAAGCTTGTGAACTTCGCGACGGTGACAAGACCAAGTGGGGTGGCAAGGGTGTCTCTAAAGCTGTTGAGAATGTCAACACCATCATTGGGCCAGCTTTGATCAAGGAAGCCATTGATGTCAAGGACCAGTCTAAGGTTGATGCTTTCTTGAACGGTCTTGATGGCACTGAGAACAAGACCAAGCTTGGAGCCAATGCCATTCTTGGTGTCAGTCTGGCTGTTGCCAAGGCTGGCGCTGCCGAGAAGGTAACGCTCCATCTACCTGATGCCATGAATCTTGGGAAAAGAACAAAGAAGAAAAAAAACTAATATCAACTAGGGTGTTCCTCTGTACGCTCATATCTCCGACCTGGCGGGCACAAAGAAGCCCTACGTTCTCCCTGTTCCCTTCATGAACGTTCTGAACGGCGGGTAAGCAGCTTTTCTTACAGCTTTATTTTAGAAAGCAGTCAACTGATGTGTCGCAGATCTCACGCTGGTGGTCGTCTGGCCTTCCAGGAGTTCATGATTGTTCCCTCGTAAGTTGAAGCTTTTGCATCTCCCCCCTTTGCTCGTGATGGAGCTGACATATCTTTTCAGTGACGCCCCCACCTTCTCCGAGGCCATGCGCCAAGGTGCTGAAGTCTACCAAAAGCTCAAGTCACTCGCGAAGAAGAAGTACGGCCAGTCCGCTGGAAACGTTGGCGACGAGGGCGGCGTTGCTCCTGATATTCAGACTGCCGATGAGGCTCTCGAGCTCATCACTGATGCCATTGAACAGGCTGGATATACTGGCAAGATGAACATTGCTATGGACGTGGCTTCCAGCGAATTCTACAAAACTGATGCCAAGAAGTACGATCTTGACTTCAAGAACCCTGACAGCGATCCTACCAAGTGGCTCACATACGAGGAGCTTGCTGCTCTGTACTCTGGGCTTTGCAAGAAGTACCCCATCGTCAGCATCGAAGATCCTTTCGCCGAGGACGATTGGGAGGCTTGGAGCTACTTCTACAAGACCGAGAACATCCAGATCGTGGGTGATGATCTGACCGTCACTAACCCTCTCCGCATCAAGAAGGCCATTGATCTCAAGGCTTGCAACGCCTTGCTTCTCAAGGTTAACCAGATTGGTACCCTAACGGAGTCCATTCAGGCCGCCAAGGACTCTTATGCTGATGGCTGGGGCGTCATGGTTTCTCACAGATCAGGAGAGACGGAGGATGTCACCATTGCTGACATTGTCGTCGGCATCCGATCTGGCGAGATCAAGACTGGTGCTCCCTGCCGTTCTGAGAGACTGGCTAAGCTCAACCAGATCTTGCGCATTGAGGAGGAGCTCGGTGACAAGGCAATCTACGCTGGTGCCAACTTCCGCAAGGCTGTCAACCTCTAAGCTTTTGTGTGTTTGACATGATGAACCCGGTCTGGGGGTGGTAACGTTCAGCTTGTCCATGAGCTATAACGAAGAATGAATCAAAAAAATACTAGTTTATACCAAAATTAAATAAAAATAAAAACTCTCTGTGGACTATAAGATTCTGGCTCGCTAAGCACTAATTTGACGAGGTGTCGGTCGGATCATCATCACTTCGTTTCGCAAGGCGTAGTCGGGGCCAAAGAAAAAGAAGGGGACTCATTTCTAGGACAGGTATAGAGGATGTCTAACACATTAGACTGATTCATCCGATGCGATCACATCCATGGTTTTCGGGGGGGGGGGTGCTTTTTTCCTCAACGAACCACCGTGGCTCCACCCTGCTTCGACCTTTGTGTGGCTGTTTCTACGGCAACCGAGCTACGCCACAAACACTCCAGTGTCAAATCATCATCAACAAGTGAACACACAATCAGCACTCCGGCCGAGATCGCGCGAGGTAAGTACATTGCTGCAGCTACTCATCGCAGGACCACGCAGACCAGCGAACGTCAGCCAATCGACTCAAAATGTCGTCCTCGAATGATCTTATCGACTTCGATGTGATTGAGGGTCAAAAGGAGAATATTCAGTCGCTACCCGGAGGACGATCTGCCAAAAAGCTGTCAGAGTTATATTCTTCGTCCCCATTGCACAAACTCTCGACCCCAACACCCTCACACACCAAGAACGTTCATGACTGCATTCGAGCCGAATACGAGGCAGAGATTCAGAATATCTCCGAATCGGACGACCCTCTAGACGTTTTCGATCGATACATCAAATGGACACTTGATGCCTACCCATCGGCACAGGCAACGCCGCAGTCACAGCTACACACATTGCTTGAACGCGCCACCAAGGCCTTCGTTACCACTGCTCAATACAAGAACGATCCTCGGTACTTGAGAATGTGGGTGCATTACATCCACTTCTTCTCAGACTCTCCAAGAGAAACATACATGTTTCTGTCGCGCCATGGCATCGGAGAGGGTTTGGCGCTATTTTATGAGGAATATGCCGCGTGGTTGGAAGCTGCTGGACGGTGGGCTCAAGCCGAAGAGGTCTACAAGCTTGGAATCCAACGAGAAAGCCGCCCAGTGCAGAGACTCTTGCGCAAGTTCAAAGAGTTCGAGGAACGACTCGCTCAGCAGCCGGCAAACGCCATTGAGCCGTCATCCCCGGCCCTTCCCACAATTCGCCCAGCGCTGGCAGCCAAAACGGATCCTTTCGGATCGGCACGATCAAGTGAACCTCACGTAGCACGATCTGCGAGTGGTATCAGCAGTGTCAGTTCTAGGCCGGCGAAATCCAAGATTGCTATCTTCTCCGATGCCGATGCAAAGCCTGCCCCTCTCGCATCGAGGGGAGAGGGGTCCAGAGGATGGGACACCATCGGTTCATTGTCTGACCGTAAAAAAGAGAATGCCATGGAGCCTAGGCCATGGGTTGGAGAGACACTCAAAGCGGGAGGGAAAAAATCTACTGGTCCCAAGCTGGCAGTTTTCAAGGATGCGGTAAGTTGTCCAACATTCGAAAAAAAAAAAAAACCCCTTCCTTTTCTTTTTGTCTTTACATATGTTGATGACAATAGGACTAATGAACTCGTGGTTGGACATGTATTTTCGTTTTTATTCTTCCTTTCTTTTCTTTTCTTTCTTATTCAGAGACTGTCTCAAATAAACAACTTTGTGGTTGTCCCATCCAAGAGCCAAGTGACTGTACATCCACAAACTGGCAAAAAGGAATACATTTTTGTGGATCTTGAATCTATATACCCAACTCCCGACAAGCCAGGATCGGAATTGAGTTTTGAGGAGGTCATTGCTGCACGCAGAGGTTGGCTTGATCAGACGTGGGATGACGAGTGCATGGATGAAAATCTAATTGCTGAGCAACTTCAGAGACAAAGAAAGACGGAGAAAAACGTCCATGGTGCGAGAGACATACTAACCATTCATCGAGACGCCGTGCTTTTGGATGAAAATGGTGACATCAGACAACAAGCTCAGCCGCGGCCTGCAAAGAAGAAAAAGGCTATGGAGATCAATGAAACCCAGATCAGTGAGGCTGTTCTCTGTTGTTGTTGTGTTATCGTTCTATCATGATAAACTAACCGCAGAAAACCTATCTAGTCAAAGCAAAACTGGACTCCCCATCGGGGCCGAAATTTCGCAGAAAGCAGTCTTCGGAACCCACCATGACTTTACATACACGAGCAGCTACGGACGACATATACGAGATTTTCAACGCTCCGCTGAGAGCCAACCCTGGCGAAGAGAGTGGAGGTGATGAGGGAGACTATGAGTCCGATGGCGAATATACCACGGATGCTGAAAGTAACGGCACCACAAGGCAGCTGGGCGCCGTCAGCGAGAATGGCGAAGATGATGCTGCAGATACCAAAAGCGTGAGTGAATGGTCGGACTTTTCGACTCGAAAACACATTCCAGATGCACTTCTGGAAGATGTGGAGGCCGCTCGTGACACGACCGGTGGTCTGCAACTTGATGACCCCGGCATTGGAGACGAGGATATCCTTATGAATGAACCCGATCAGGAACTCACAACAATACAAGAGGATGGGGGCGCAAGTCAGTCAGACGACGGCGAAGAGCCTTTTTCCAGAGCCAGGACCATCTTCGTCCCTATTCCTCCAGAAGATTATGACCCTCCGACACGTCCGTATAGGGATCCGGTCGAGGCGGCTAATAATCGACTCCCATTCATGACACCAATCACAGAACGAACCGAATGCTCTGTAGATGTTGACCTCGAGCGGCGGGACACCTTCAAGACCCCGTGCAGACGGGATGTATCCGCAAGAATGATGGAGGGTGACCTTGACTACGAGATGTTGAGCAGTCCTCTGAGAGAGATTGCATTGGAAGATGAAGGGCCCATACCACAGATTCCCGCGGCATTGCTTCCCCGATCTGCTGCCCCCGGTCGGGTGCAGAAGAAGACGACTACTGCCAAGCAGGTTCTCGCTCCCAGACCAAGAGGCCCCGTAATCAAAGACAAACAATGTAATCCGGTCGATGAGGCTGTTCGTCGCGAGATTCTCCACAACATACAACCATGTCTGGAATCATATACCGGGTTTTATGACTGTCGAGGGCAGACGTACGACCAGGGTGGCGAGATTCGCAAATTCGCCAAGGCTATGAACAAGTTCAACAAGGGCAGTGGAGATAGGACAACACTTCATCATCCAGCTCCCGTCATCATTGGCTTTCCCCACTCGACTCGAACGTATAAAATGAAACGAGAGTTGGGTGCTGGAGCATTTGCTCCTGTTTACCTCGTCGAAAACTCGCAACCTCATGAGGAAGGGGGAGAAGGCGAAGGCGAAGAGGACGACGAAGACGAAGAGACTGGTGGTGAAAGGGATGAGAATCGGGCAATCTTCATGGGCAAAGGCACGTTTTCCACTGGTCACCGGAGACGTGAACTCGAGGCCGTCAAGATGGAAGTGCCTCCTACACCCTGGGAATTCTACATCATGAGGCTTGCACATTCTCGTCTGGGTCCACAACATCGTGCGGTGGCGTCGCTATCGTATGCGCATGAGTTACACCTGTACCAGAATGAGGGATTCCTGTTTCTACCGTATCATCCTCACGGTACACTGCTGGATGTGGTGAATTACTTCCGCGCCGAGCCCTCGGGCGTGATGGATGAGCAGCTTGCCATGTTTTTCACGATTGAGATGATGCGGACAGTTGAAGCTCTTCATACCAAGAATCTCCTCCACGGCGACTTGAAGCCCGATAACTGTGTGCTTCGACTGGACGCCACGTCCTCGGAGGAGCCTCTCACTACCCCGTGGAGACCGGACGGCAGCGGCGGATGGTCATCCCGAGGTATCGTCCTCATCGACTTTGGCCGCGGTATCGACATGAAGGCCTTTGTGCCTGACGTCGAATTCATCGCGGACTGGAAGACGTCTGCCCAGGATTGCGCCGAAATGCGTGAAGGTCGTCCCTGGACGTGGCAAATCGACTACCATGGCCTAGCCGGCGTCATTCACTGCCTACTCTTTGGCAAATACATTGAAACCGTCCGGAGTGATCAGGGCGGCCTGGGCCGCACTGGACGTAAATACAAGATCAAGGAGAGTCTGAAACGATACTGGCAGACGGACCTCTGGTCGGAGTGTTTTGAGCTGCTGCTCAACCCAGGGTCCTTTTTGGAAGCCGAAACAGGACAGAGGATGCCGATTTTGAAGACGATGCGGAGCATGCGGGAGAGGATGGAGGCATGGCTTGCGGCCAATTGCGAGCGTGGCGTGGGTTTGCGGTCTTTGATGGGTAAAGTAGAGGGGTATGCCAAGGCAAGAAGATGAGTGTCGCGATTTGACCTTTTTTTTTTTTCGTTCTTCTGTTTTGCCTTTTTTTTTTTTCTTCTCTTTTACCTTGCTCTGTGAGTTTAATGCTTAATTCATTTGTTACCTGGTTGGGTTTGCGGGCGGACGGTGACAATTCCCCCAATAGGGCGGGATAGGCTGATTTGTATCGCGCTGTGTTGGTGCTGCTCTGAATGTACGTTGCAGAAGTCCACGGATTAGGCATTTTGGTTGGAATTTGGGTATGACTGAAGCATCCATGGCGGAGGCGAAGAGCTGGGTTTTTTTTTTTACTGTCTTGTATATATTAAATTGGTTGTTTTTAATGCATTGATTATGTTATATATTAAGTTGGTTTTATTCATTAGGTATCTTATATATCAAGTTGGTTTTATTCATTGGGTATATTATATATCAAGCTTGGTTTATTCATTAGGTATCTTATATATCAAGTTGGTTGTTGTATTTATAGTTAGGTTATGTATCGAGTTGGTTGTTGTATTCATAGTTAGGTTATATATCGAGTTGGTTGTTTTATTCATCATGTATCTTATATACCTTATATATCAAGTTAGTCGTTCTATTCATTAGGTATCTTATATGTATTAAGTTGCTTAGTTCTTATTCATTGCTTACCTCATACATAAGAAGTTGCTTGTTTTTATGCATGAATTATATTTTATTCTTTCGGCGATCTTGCAGCGGCATGAAACACGGGCAATGCAAATCCCTTGTCATGTACAGTCACTGTGGATGGAGCAGGCCTATTGGCTGGCTCGTGGTCTTGTTATGGCCCGATGTGGGATGATGGACGGGTGGTTCCATGGACTGCGTGTGCTGTGAGCATTCGGGGAAGTGATGAGTGATGGAGTGGACGGGGCGTTGGGATGCTGGGATGCTGGGAATAGATGGGACATGTAGAGAGAATGAGACTGGGAAGGAGCCGCACAATGATCAGTAGGTGGATGAAATGTTTGGTGTGTTGTAGTCTGGATGGATTGACGGAGATGGAAAGAGAGAAGAGAAGGCATGGAGCTGTGAAGGGGTGCATATGAAGAGAAGGTAGAATTCGTGAGAATACCTATATAATGTCAAGAACATGTTGCTTGTATAACAGACACAGGTAGAAAGAATATATATACATATAATACTTGCTTAGGTTGTTTTATAATTTGAATGCATTTGTTATATGAATTCGGGGTACCTTGGACATAACTCCTAATCAATGTAAAACCACTAATACAATACACATGGCACAAAAGTATCGTCCGCGCCTATACATTCTAAACATCTACATCCATCTGTGACCTCAAAAGTTCCAGACCAATGCCCATGAGTTCTACCCCTTCCCCCTCCCCCCCTTCCCTCTCCTCGTCGTCTTCTTCGCCTCCTTGGCCGCCTTCTTGTCCACCTGCTCCTGGAGTCTGCTCCTCTCCGCCGCGCCCCGTTCCTGCAGCCGCGCAGACAGTTCGGCAAAGTGCGTGCTCTCGGGGTCCATGCCAATGAGGCTCTCTAGGAGCTTGATCTCGTCGGCCCAGATTTGCTTATCCTCAATGGTCTTGCCGTCGGCGGACTTTTTGTCGATGGGGGTTTCGAGAACCATGGGCATGTTGCGGAAGGGGTCGTGGTTCATGATGCTGTGGAAGGCGCGGAGGCCGAGGAAGCCGGTTCCGATGTTGGCGTGTAGGTCGCGGTTTGAATGGAAGGGGGCTTTGCTGTCGTTTACTGGGGGTTGTCAGCGGGGCAATACATATAGATGTAGATATATATACATATATAGATATATGTACACGAGCGGTTCGATGTAAAGTTGGGCACATCACGTAAACTCACGGTGAAAAGCCTTGAGATAGCCAAACCCTACAATCTCTTCAAACGCCCGCATCGTCTCTTCAAACGCGTCGGGCGTGCGCAAGTCGTGGCCCGCCGCAAAGGCATGGCACGTATCGATACACACCCCCACGCGCTTCTTGTCCTCGACCAGTGCAATAATGTCCCTCAAATCCTCCCAGCTCGAGCCGATGACGTTGCCCGCCCCCGCCATGTTCTCCAACACCGTGACCACCGACGAGGAGGCCGTCGCGGCGTGCGCCCTGTTGAGCTGTGCGGCGATGCGCCCAATGGCGGCCGACCTGGGCTCGCCGCCCGTGGACCCCGGATGGAAGTTGTACAGCCGGATGCCGAGGGATTCGCACCGCTGCAGGTCGTCGACAAAACTGGTGTAGGCTTGCGCCGCCTTGTCTTGGTCGGCCTGGGCGAGGTTGACGAGGTAGGAGCCGTGCGGGAGGGCGTGCTCGGCGGCGCTGTAGCCGTGGGATTTGCAGCTGCTGATGAATTGGTGCTTGGCATCGGCGGAGATGGGAGGGTTGTTCCATTTGCGCTGGGATTTGAGGAAGAGGGCGAATGAGTTGGCGCCTATCTGGGTGGCGTTTGTGATGGCGTTTTGGACGCCTATTTTTGAGGGGGTCAGTAGTGTTGATGATTTTGAGTTGAGATGTCAAAATAACGGTAGATAAACAATTATACGGAAGAAAACAGGAAGACGAAGAGGGAAAATAAAGGGGGGGTATAGAAAAGAAAAATAGAAGAAAAAAAACGGAGATAGTAAACAAACCTCCAGCAGCACTAACATGAGCACCGATATACATCGTCTTCTTCAGCAGAGACACCGTCGTCCGCTCCGCCAGCGGCACCATCTTGTCCCCCCCAAGCTGCTTGTTGTTGTCCGCGCTCGCCCTGGCCCTCCGTTTTCTAGGCTGTTGCGCATCCCCCGCGCGGTCGTCACTTTCCGGCTCGGAACCTCCCTCTCCTGTCTGCGTCTGCGTCTGCGTCTGCGTCTTGCGCTTGCCGTGGACGGCCTTGTCCGTGACAAGCACCTTGTTGGGCGTCGGGCCAGACTTGCTCGTGGTCCGCCGCCTTGTGCTGCTCGTGGGTGCCGGTGATGATTCGGACGGTTCGTGTTCGTGTTCGTGTTCGTGCTCGCGTTCGTCTTGGTTGTAGTTGACGGAGGGTTTGCTTCTGGTGGAGGTTCGCGGCATCGTGGGTTGCTGGGCTTGTTGGGATTGGGCGCCTTGTATGCCGGTGCTGGACTCTGGGAAATCTGGAACTCTGGGGACTCTGGATCAAGCCACATGCATCATCAATTGACTTTTTGGTGGAGCGCGACGAGACGGACTTGGCGGTGGGTGCCGGGTGCCCTGACGCGAAATCACGTGCATGAATGTGGTTACGCAAGGACTTGATTTTCTTGTCTTTTTTTTAAAAAAAAATTATATAAAAAAACCATGTTGACTTGCTTGATTTTGGATTTGAAAAGTTCTTCATATTTCTAAATTTCATCAGAATGTGCTTGTTCAAGAGCTGCCAAGTTCATCAGGCTAATTGTCGTCTTTATTTTCTTCTTCTATATACTGTAACAAGAACCATCTTTTTCTCTGTTTTTCTCTCTTCTTTTCTTTCTTGTTCTCTTTTTATATCTCATCTTCCTCGTCCCCTTGTATATATGCTTTTGTTCTTTAATCAAAGCCGTCTGCTTATTTTTTTTTTTTTTAAACAAAAAAAAAAAAAAAAAAAAAAAAAGGTAAAAAAGGCTACCGTTTTGCAATGTCAAGGCTACCACTAGGATACAATCTGCAACTCGGGAACCTTTCCATTCGAAAACTTGTCCTTGTACGCCGCATACAGTCTCTCCACCTCCTCGACGTAAAGCTCGTGATATCGATCAATGACATCCTGCGGCGGTTGCTCTCCATAGGTTTCGTGGATTTCTATAGGTCTCCCCACCACGATGTTGACGGCTCGGCGATACGGCATCAGCCCGACGTCGTAGTTGAGCAGGCCCCGTCCGTGCAGTGCCGGGATGGTAAATTTGAAGACTTTGAGAAGAATCATCTGGATTTTGTGGACCAGAGGGTGCGTTTGTGGACTCAGCTGGTCGTACAGGTCGTTTTCGCCAAAGCCTATGACGGGGACGAGATCGGCGCCGGCTCGCAAGGCCATCTTGACGAAACCTTTGCGTCCTTGGAGGATGAGGCGAAGTGTGCCGGGATGCGCTTCGAGGGACTCACGGGCGCCCCCGATGACGATTGTGACGGCGCGACCCTGGCCGTCGTTGTCGGGCCCCCCCTGGGACAGGATGTTTCGAATCGACTCCTTGGACACGGAGCGTATTCCCATGGCCAGTATCCAGTCACGATAGAATGGGAGCCGGAAATTGGAATCCAGCGTGAGCAAGCTGTTGGTGATGCCGGGGAACTTTTGCGCGAATCCTAGTGCGTTTGTCGCAAAGGCACACCAAGCCCCGTGCGAGATGATGCCATGAGGATGGTACCCGAGGATGTACTTCCTGTTTGGCGGCAGGTCAAACGTTTTATGGAGTTCGGCCGGGAAGTATCCCGCAAACAGTCTCCAGAGAGGCAGCGAACGCAGCCATTCCGATCGATAAGCAAGCTTGCCATCTGTGGCCGCATTGGACAGCGACAGGTGGATCAGATACGGCACCAGGATGGGCCAGGTCAATGGGTTTGCGCAGCTGAACCAGAAGCATGACACAATCACGATGATGGACATGCAATGGAACAGAACAGCTGCGGTCTGCATGCGGCGCTTGAAGGGCACTCGAAGAGGCGCGAATCGTATACCGCCTGCTCTCCAAGCCTCCCGCTCGTGGGCTTTCTTTGTTTTCCGACTGACGAGCCTTGGATACGGAATGTAGTCGCCGTTGGTGAGGGTCTCGACACTGTCATTTTTGCCATTCGGGACAGCGGCCGCCGCGCCCGACTTTCTGGGCCGTGGTTCGCGGGTCTCGCGGCCGGATTTTGCAAGCTCGCTGTCATCACACATGGGCGGACATGGTTGCGGAGAGGCAGTATATGCGACCTGCACAGCTGCCATGGTTTTCCAGATGGTTTTCCAGTAATCGATCTGCGCTTCGCTAGGGACAAAGTAGATGCTGCTGCAATGTAGTTTTAAAAAAGCACAGTGGGACGTGTATGACGGGCGACTCCGTCTGGTCGAGGTCGACGTTGGGGAGAAACGAGGAGAGGGGTTCGTCGGTTCGTCGGTTCGTCGGGTCGGTGTCAAGGGGGTTCTGGTGCGCGACCACGAGCCTAGAACAGGCGCCTCCCGCGGCAATCTACTGCGATCAACAATCAATCGGCCGAGGATGACCAATTGCAGAATATGGATTTAGGTACCATGTTGTATAACAAGATGGTACCGACCTTTTTGGGGCAGCGACGCAAGTTTGAGATTTCCACCATGACGTACGATTGATTACTCCAGTCGAACAAAGGGAAGCACGTGAAAGCCCACAGTGCCTGCGCCACTTGTTCTTTTGAACTTTGTTCCTTCCTCAATGTCACGGGCCGCAGGCCCGGGACACAGGGACCGCGGAACAACGATCGCCCGACCCTGCATAGGGCAGACCCACTATAGACTAGAACAAGGAAAACCTGTAATAATACATTTAGAGTGTATAATACTACTATAATAATCTTTACTATAGAATCTATAATAACTTATATAAAGCACTACTTATACTAACTATAGAATTAATAAAGTTTTTTATAATAAATATAATAATTAATAAAAAAAACCTAAATAAATAAAATAAAGAAATATAAAATATAAAAAAAAAAAACTTTAAAAAGTTTATTTTTATTTTTTAGTTTTTTTATTTTTTTTTAATTTTTATAAATAAAAGTAAAGTTTTAATTTATATATTATTTATTTTTATATTAAAATATAATAAAAAAGCTTACTTTTACTTATTATTAAAAATAATTTATAAATATTTTATTTAAATTAAAAAATAAATAAAGTAATAAAGCTTTTATAAATTAAATTAAAGTAATTAATAATATTATTAAAATTAAATAATTTAAATATTAAAAAATAATTTATTATAAAAAAAAAAAATTAAAAATAAAAATCTTTAAAAAAAAATCTTTAAAATTACTTATAA